>PVLA01006106.1:0-131086 GCA_004027455.1 Hydrochoerus hydrochaeris | reverse complement strand
AGAGAACACACTACTAAAATTCATTTGGAAACAGAAGAAACCTAGAATAGCAAAGGCAATTCTAGGCAACAAAAGCAAGGCAGGAGGCATCTCAATTCCTGACTTGAAACAGTACTATAAAGCCACAGTGATAAAATCAGCTTGGTACTGGCAAAGAAATAGACCTGAGGATCAATGGAACAGATTAGAAGATGCAAGCGCAACTACAAAGGCACTCAACCACCTGATATTTGACAAAGGGGCTAAATATGTCCACTGGAAGAAGGATAGTCTCTTTAATAAATAGTGTTGGAAAAATTGGGTCTCTACACGCTGAAGACTGAAACTAGATCCATGCATATCACCATGCACAAAACTAAAGTCTAAATGGATTAAAGACCTCAATATTAAAACAGAAACACTAAATCTACTGGAGAACAAGGTAGGTAGAAGTCTTGGAGACATAGGGGTAGGCAGAGAATTCATGAACCAAATGCAAACTGCACGGGAAACACTTCAAAGAATCCACAAATGGGATCTCACATTATTGAAAAGTTTCTGCACTTCAAAGGAAATCACCAATAGTGTGAAAAGAAAACCAACAGAGTGGGAAAAAATTTTAACCAGCAACCCCTCAGACAAAGGACTTCTGTCCAAAATATATAAAGAATTGAAAAACATCAAGCCCTCCAAATTCAAAGACCCTCTCCAAAAATGGGCATCTGCGATGAACACACAGTTCTCAGAGAAAGATATACAAATGGCAAATAAATACATGAAGAAATGTTTGCCATCACTAGTCATTCAAGAAATACAAATTAAAACAGCATTGAGATTCCACCTCACTCTGGAAAGAATAGCTGCCATCAAGAAATCAACTGATAACAAATGTTGTCGAGGCTGTGGGGAAAAAGGAACACTGCTCCACTGATGGTGGGAATGTAGACTGGTGCAACCATTATGGAAACCCATATGGAGAATTCTCAGAAGACAAGGATTAGAAGCCCCATTCAATCCAGCTATCCCCCTCCTGGGCATTTTCCCCAAAGAACTGAAAAGTTCATATCACAGTGATATATGTGCACTCATGTTCATAGCTGCACAACTTGTGATAGCTAAATCCTGGAAACAACCAAGATGCCCATCAACTGCAGAGTGGGATGAAAAAGATGTGGCATTTTTATACAATGGAATATTACTCAGCTATAAAAAAGGATGATCTTGAGGCCTTCATAGGCAAATGGAGACAACTTGAGACTATCCTCATTAGTGAAATAAATAAGAATCATATTTATACATATCATATTGTGTCTCTAGTGTAAAAAGTAAATAATAACTACAAGTGTAATAAAACCAAAATGTGTAATTGCTATTGTTAAAAAGAGAGGAAAAGAAAGTGCTCTAAGGGATATAACTGCATGTATGTTTGAGTGTGTAAAATAGATGACCATATTGCTGAATCTTTGTTGGATCTTTGAGCAGAACTGTTTGTAGTCTGACTCTTTGAATATTTACTATGTACCCTTTAACTTTGTAACTTGAACAACTACATCCAGGATGATAGCACGTAATTTATAAATTACTGATTTCTTAGTGGGACTTTTTCTCATTCTTTTTCTTTCTTTCTTTTCAAATTCTGTATTGTTGCTACCCTTTTTTCTGTTTTTTTTTCTTCTCTTTAAATAAAATTTTAAAAATGTATAATTGCTATTGTAAAAAAAGAGAAAATAGGAAGCGCTATAAAAGATATAGCTGCATGTATGTTTAGGTGTGTGGGATTGATGACCATATTTCTAGGTTCTTGTTGGATTCCTGAACAGATCTGTTTGCACTCTCACTGCTTTAGTGTCCACTTTGTGTGCTTTAATTCTGTAACTTGAATAACTATTTCTAAAAGAACAATATGTAATGTATCAGCTAGTTTATCATTTCTTGAAATTCTGTAATATTTCTACCTTTTTCCTGTTTTTTTTCTCTTTAAATAAAAAAAAGATATTTGATAGTAGTTTCAGGTTGAAGCAAATAAATACATAAATAAATAAACTAAAATAATAAAATAATAGGTCATTTCAAAAGCTTACCCAGAGTTCCTGACCAAAGCCTTGCAGGCCCAAATCAAGTTATTACCCATTCTTAAGCCAGTCAATTTAATTATGGGAATTAAATGTGATGATTGACCTGTGTATCACAGTCCCATGTCTATTTTAGATTCTATGCTTTAGGCCACCAAAAGCCCAAGAATAGAGACTAGGAGAGAAGGGTGTAGTTTGAGAGACATTTACAGTACAGCTGCCAAAAATGGGAAACATGGATGTTAAGCAAAAGATAAAAATAATCATTAAGGCCTATTTGATAGTCCAATTCGTTTTGTTTTGTTGTACCAGGGACTGAACTCACAACCTTGTGCTTGCCAGGCAGGTACTTATGCCACTGAGCCAAATCCCTGGCCCCCAATTTGCTTTTTAGCTTTTAATTATCTTGATGTTTAAGAATTTTAAAATATGATAACATCTCCTATCTCATATATTTATACCAATGAAACCATTATACATATATATATATATATATATATATATATATACATACACACGTGTATATTCAGATGTCTATAAATGAATGTATATAACCCTTCCTATCATGAAATACCTTGATTCGTTATGCTAATAAATATTTATGTTAACTCTCTAGACTGTAAGCACTCTCCACAACACAAACATTTTTTCAGACTTCTAACTCCTGAGAGGAGGGAAAAAAAATTTTCTGTCTTGTTAGGTAAAAATTTTTCCAAAACTATTGGTATAGAAGGATGAATTAATGACTCAATTTTATAATAACTATAAAATAACACTTAGATATTTACTCTGAAAAAGCCGTATCATTTCTTCCAAGATAGTTCATGTTTTAATCTAAAGAATTAGATAGTCACAGAAAATTAAAGCTGAAAAGGCTCATGTAATTTTAGGAACTAAGAACCAATGAAGTTCAAGTGACCCAAAACTAGATATTTCAGATCAGATCCTGGAAAATGAAAGTACACACCCAGAAAAATGATACTATGAAGTGTCACTGCTTTATTTTAATCAGGGACACTACATGAACTTACAACTCATACTGAATTTTATGAAGTAGGTGGCAAGAACTATTAGGTCTTGCCTGATGTATATTTCCTTTAAATCATCCTGATGTTTAGGAAAGAAAACCTTTAAGGTAGACGCAGATTGAGTTCTCACAGATTACATTGATAGAAGAGATGGAATTTTTTTATTGCAGCTGCGTATTTGCTGATAAGACAAAGTGCAGTACACAAGTATTTAATCATCACGTCATCTCTAAAATGATAAAGAAGAGCATTTATTTTTAGCTGTCTGCTGAATTTTTTACCTTTTTTCTCAATAATATACCTACATACTAGTTTTCAAATTGCTTACCTACACAAAGTGCATTAGCTTTTCATAGGTTTTGTAGGCTGGCTTCATGTTTATTCCTATACTCAAATAAGCTCATCTCTAAAATTATCCAGTAATGAATCTGAAGCTACATGCTTAGAAGAGCAATTGGGGAGCAGGAAATCAGTTTATTTTAGCATGTTTAACAAGAAACAAACTGAGATGTTTTGGAGAGCTTTGTATTAAGATGGCTTTTTCTTTATCCTTCCTCATCCTTGGTTGTTACTGAGCTCAAGAACTTAATTAAATTCCATTGTGACATCCAATGGAAAAGTTGTCCACTTTGGATCTTAATCGATGCATTCTTGGTATCCTTGGAGGTCATGTTTCCCTACTGTGTTGAAAATCCACTGAGATATATATGGCAGTATTTTTTCCTGATCTTTCTCCATCTTTCTTAGGGTCTTCTCATTTGGGTTGAGAGATCAAAAATGTGCTACAAGTCTGTTGAGTCACTGTTCCCTTTCTTTCTTGTGGAAATGTTCACTAATTTTTTCATAGGTGCCTTGGACTACAAAAGGTCCTATAATTTTCAGTAGATACCCTCTCAGCCAGACCATCCCTCTAGCATTCTTTGATTCATTACTTTCAAGTTGCTATATTATGAACCACAGCAAGTCTATCAGAATTCCAGTGAGAAAGGGTAAGACCAAAAAGCAAACCTATCTGTGGAAGAGAAAAAGGAATTTACCTATACTCCCTTGTATTTGTACAAGAATTCACCTCAAGGGAGAAACATACAGATGCAAAATAAAACAAAAACAAAAACACATTGAAGGTCTCTTTCTCTCTTTCCAGTTTCTATGTTCATTCTCATTCTGAATCCTTACACATTATTTGTAACATTGCTATAGAAGTCCTAGTCTGTTAATTCCATCATCTCATCTATTATTTCTAGGATTATTTCTATTGATTGCATTTTCTCTTGGTTATGGATGACATTTTCATGCTTTTTTGCATGTCCAGTTATTTTTAGTGGATGTTGGACATGGTAAATTATATTGTTGAGTGAATTTCATGTGTTTCATTATAGAAAGTTGAGTTTTGTTCTGGCAGATAATTAATTGACTTGGGGATTAGCTTAATCATTTTGAAGTTTCCTTTATCAACTATGTTAATAAGGGTCTAGGTAGACCTTACTCTAGGATTACTGTTAGATCTTCTTCTTAGGACTGAAACTGAAAGTATGGCCTTTGGGGGATTCCTAATGAATGTTTTGTCAGAGTATTCCACAAGGTCTTTCTATAAATTGGTCAGATTTGAAGTATCTCCAAACCCTGTGAAACTGACAGTTGTTCAGCTCCTGACTTCTCAGTAGTTGTTCTTTACCTGGGAGTTCTTTCTTCTTGTGGGATGTCATTCTAAATATGTGCTGCTTAATATTCAGTCAAATACTCAAAGGCACATCCATGCAAATTTCTGGAATTCTTTTCCTGCTTAGATCTCTCTTTTTCTCATCTTCTGCACCATAGATTCCTGTTAAGTCTCCCCAACTCTGATATCCGCCTCATCTCAGCAAGGCGCCATGCTGTACGGGTTCCACCTCTTCTCGTCATTATCTATTAAGTGCCTCTAGTCAGAAAACCGGGAAGTTGTACAGATTACCTAGCTTGTTTCCCTTCTCTAGGATCCTGCAGCCCTGCACTGATTGTTCTCCAGTATCTTAAAATGATTGTCTCATATTTTGCTCAGGTTTTTATGTTTCTTTCTTTCTTTCTTTTTTGGCAGGAGTGTTGTTTTTGTGCAAAGTTTTGCCTGGTACCAGCCATTCCATCATAGCTGCAAGTAGAAGTCAAGGCTTTCAATTAATTTACATTACCTTAAAACAATGATCATATCTATGATAAATGTCCAGCTACAAAAAGGATCATCATTTAATCATGTGAACAACAAAAGCACCAATTAATAATTTATAGAATATATAAACTACAAAAAAATAACACCACTATGCCTTACCCCTAATTTTCAAAGAAATATAACTAGATTGTATAGTGAAGTTTTCTTACTACAGCAAGGAGTGCAATTCAGATATATGATGATGAGGGATAGAAAACTGCTTAACAAAACAGGAAAAAAAAGAATTTACTAACATAGAGGAAGAAGATGAGTAAGAAAACTAGAAATGACTTCTTAAAGAAACAGGAAAAGCAAGTTTCTGAAGAACAAAGGAGGGATTAAGAACATTTCCAATTAAATTAAGAGTTTTTTAGAGAGTATTCGAGCCCTGTATAGCCTTTAGGACAGTATATAATACTAGAGAAAAGGTAAATGGAAGCCTGAGTAAAGAAACTCCCAAAGGATTTTAAAAGCTCCCTCCCAGACTTAAGATGTAATATGCAAGTGTTAGTTTTAGATAAATATGTTGAATGCCTTAGGTGAACATGAGTCTTGAAAGATTTAATAAAATCTGAAATGATCACCAGTAAGTTTAGGGAAAATTGGGAAGTAAACCCCCACTTAAATGGACAAGCACCTTTAAAAAATCTCACACATACTGGAAAGGCATCAATATTTGAAAAAGACAAGTGGGCTTGTAAAGACAAAGAGTGCCCAGAAAAATCACAATAATGTTATCAGTCTACTCTCTTACTAGAGTAAATTTTAGTTAATAATTTTGGTAGAGTCTAGCATAAGAATATTTGTCTCATATTTTAACACTCTTGTTCCATGATCATTGGGAAAAATCCATATGTAACCCCAAGAATATTTCATAAAATACATTTCTAATAGCTCTTATTCCACTAATTCCAAGTGTTTTGCAGGGAGCTATACAGTCCAGGAAATCGGTTATCTTTAATTTGACCAGAAATAAAAAATGGCTAAGGTTTGAATATCTCTTAATTATACAAAAATAAATTATCATTAATTACACAAAAATAAATTATCACACTTGTGAAAATTTTTCTTTCCCACATTTTTGAAGTAAAAAAATAAAAATTATTCTGTGGAACTGATAGAAGGCATAAAATAAAACTACTTTTTTGTCTGAGCTCATACATTTAGAATAAGATTTTTTTAGTTAAATCAAACCTCAAAAATAAGAGAAGTCAAGATGGCCGATCAGTGAGCAACAAAATACAAAACCTCCCAGGAGAAACAACTCATATGCCAGAATAAAATACCCTGGAGAGACCTAGACAGAGGGAGATGGATCCTCTCGACACAGGAAGAAATGAAAACGTTAAAAAAGCTCATCAAATACGTTGGGACTACAACTGAAACAGCTAAAAATTATGGGACACAGCATTTTCATTCATGCCAACCTGCCAAGTTTGCAATGGCCTGAATCTGCACCAGCCAGCAGAGCCGCCAAAACTCATTCCTGCCGCCACTCACAGGAAGCATAGCAGTGCTGAAGTCCGGGGTTGGTAAGCCCAACAAAGAGCGGAGCTGGCAAAGGGACCTTCATTAATCTATGGTCACTGCTGGGAATGAGACCCCCCTCCACGGGAAGGGCCAGACCAAATGGGCCACATGTTGGAATCCTGCAAGAGGAGCTTGAACTGGGAGCAACAGTGACTTCAGTTGGTTCTTCCCTCCCCAGAGCAGATTCGTGGGATTTGCTTGGACTGGGCCGCAACCCTGGCCAGGACCCAATGAGCTGTCTCAGATCAATTCCCTATGCCTAGCAAGCACTAACCAGGTGAAGGTCCTGGAAGTTTGGCTGGCCAGGTGGGGAGGGGCAGGCATATGCAGCCCCTGCTTGCACCTCAGTGACAAGAGCAGGCAGGAGAGGATGGAGGTCCTTTGCCAGAGTGCTTCAGAGGAAACATGGCCAACAGGGAAGGGGGCTGGGACCTGCACTGTAACCTGTGTGGAGGAACCCAGGACCATGACAGGAGAGAGAGGCAGGAAGAGGCCCCCAGCCCAGAACCCTGAGAGCACTGATCTAGGAGAGGGAAAAAAAGGGAGACTGAGGGCAGCAAACATGTAACATCAGACATGGCTTCAATGGACATTAAGAGATATCTTCGGGACCTTGTAGACGAGCTCAAAACTGAAATATTAAATCAGGTAAAGCAAGATATGAGTAGAGTAATAAAAGAAATGCTCTCAGGAAACATCTCTCAGGAAGATACAGATGGAAGAAGGGAGGAATACAAAAAAAGGAGAGAAACATTTGATAAAGAATATAAAGAAACTACAGAATACATGAAGCAGATTCAAAGAGACTATCAGGAAATTAAAAACTCCACTGAAAGCTGGCAAAATTCCTTAAAAGAAACTAAGGATAGACTATCAAAACTTGAAGACAAGTTTGCAATGTGTGAACATGAAAGGAAAGATCTCTTAAAAATAACAAGGAAACAGGCAGTAACAATACAAAGGCTAGAAGATGATAAGAGAATCTGCAATTTAAGAATAAGAAATGTGAACAAAGAAGCAGGATCACTTACAGGTGAATTGCAAAGGCTATTCACAGAAATAACTAAGGAAAATTTCCCAAACATGGGAAAAGAAAATGACATTCGGTTATGTGAGGCATACTGAACTCCAGCCACCTACAACCAAAATAGATCTACACCTAGACATATAATAATCAAGATAACAGAAATTCAATATAAATACAGAATATTAAAAGCTGTCAGAGAAAAGAAACAGATTACCTATAAAGGTAAGCCCATCAGAATCATGGCTGACTTCTCAACACAGACCATCAGATCAAGAAGAGCTTGGAGCGAAGTCTTCCAAGCCCTGAAAGAAAATAACCTCCAGCCCAGATTGATGTACCCTGCAAAACTGTCACTAGAAATTAATGGAGAAACAAGATGCTTCCATGACAAAGAGGAACTGGGGATGTTTGTGACCACCAACCCAACCCTACAGAAAATACTGAAGGACATTCTAGAAAGAGAGAAAAAAAATACCAGGATTTTAGGAACAGTGGCAGAAAGGCCTCAATAAGTGGGGCAGGCTGTAGAATGAAAAACTAGACAAACAAAGGCAGAAAAATAGCATAGCAGAAATGAGGCAGAGAAAGATCTCTAACATAGATGTCCTTGATACACTATATTGTTAATAGTGCACCAGGATTTAAAACCCACATTACTCACACTACTCTGCTTAGATGTATTATATTCTGTTCCAGTCATTCTACCTGTACTAGATTTGAGGGCACAGACAGTAATCCCAAAAATAATAGGATATAGTACGGTAATCATCCTTAATTTCCTATTAGCTTAATCTAAAGCTCTGTAAAACCTACACTGTTTTACCATGACTGATCATAATCGAATCTGGTTTGTTAGATTGCTGTTTTGTATTGATAGATTTTATTCAAAGCTGTTATGATTGATAGTATCAAGTACTGAGAGTATAGGCAACTGTACTGAAGATGACAAGATCCACTAGAATATCCACTATGGTTTGATTATTACCTACCTTTGAAGTTTTATACTGTCTAAAATGTTTTATTTTTACTAATATTGTTATGTACTGCTATATTCATATATGCCTGATGGTATAGACAATTCTATTGGAGATAATAAGAAACAACACAGCAATCACTGTAGATGACCTTGTACTGTGGTCTTATACAACCTTTTGGTTTCATGTTTTTATAGGAATTTGTTTTGTTTTGTCTTGTCTTGCTAAGTTTTGTTTTTCCCTCTAATACAGAAAGGATAGAAATACATGTAGAGATTCATGCATGCATAGCTGTTTACACTCTCACTGTTTGACTATCTACTTTGTATGCTTTAATTTTGTAACTTGAACAACTATTTCTAAGAGTACAATATGTAATTTATCAACTAGTGACTTATTTCTTTATTTTTTTTAATTCTGTATTATCTCTACCCTTTACATGCTTTTGTTTCTCTTTAAAAAAATTTTTAAAAAAACCTCAAAAATAACAACTCATGCCATCTTTTATCAGTTAGGATTTTTAAAATTTGTTCTTCACTGAACATGAAACAAGTAAATATTTGAATTAAATAGTAAATAAATATTAGGTGAACAAATGAATTATCACTCTCATATTCATGCTAGTCACCTTGATGACAATGAAAATTCTGAATGGTCAGCTAATAAAAATTCACAATAACAAAACAATAAAAAACAAAGCCAAAATGTTATAGTTTTATTTATTTTTATTGAGGGTATGAGTTGAAATGTAGTCAAAGAAATAGGAATGAAATGATTTACAGGAAAATTCTAGGTTGTCATAATTAGGAGTGATGTTTGATAGTTCAAAAAAGAAGTTACCTGAATTACCTATGCAAAATATAAGTTTTTTATGTAGTGCTCAATGTAGAAGTAATATTCTTAAGTGCTACATTTTGGAAGTAGCAAAATAAAACTACTGCAAACTTAGAAATCCATTGATATGGGATGGGGATACAGCTTAGTAGTAGAGCATTTGCCTAGTATGTGCAAGGCCCTAGGTTCAATCCCCAGCATTGGGGAGAAAAAAGAAAATTCTATTGATAAAGGTCCTTAAATGAAATTAGTGTAATCTAGACAAAAACTATGAAATATTTACAATTAATATTATAAGTAAAAAGTGATGATTCAATTCAGATTGATATTGAGTATGGACAAGTGTGGAACCCAATAGGTGAGTGACACAGAATTTCTAAACATTCCCAGGTCTTTCAGCTATTCCTTCTGTAATACACTTCCCAGTTGCTTCACCATCATGGGATGGCACTGTTCCATATATGGTGTTGCACTAGAAAACAATTCTGATGGCTAATTTTACCGTAGTCCACTTGACTGGGCTATGGTGCTCAAACACACGGTGAAACATTATTCTAAGTTCATGAGGTTCTTTGGGAGGAGATTGACATTTAAATAAGTGGAATTTAAGTAAAACAGATTGCTCTTCATAATGTGACTTGTCCTCATCCAATAGTTGAAGAGCTGGGTAGAGAAAAACACTGACCTCCCCCAAATAAAAAGAAATTTAGCCAGCAGACTGAGGCATTAGATCCTCTTTGGTCTTTAACCTGTGGTCCATATATATTTTGACTTGTCAGCCCCCAAAATCATATGAGCCATTTCCTCAAAATACATCTCTTTTTAAAAATGCAAGTGCACATACTACTTTAATCTGGAGAACCTTAACATAATTGCAGCTTTTGTCCTATAAACACAGGGCACAAAGAAAAAATATACCTAATCACAAATATGAAATCCAAAGCTATTAAACCAAGATAAAAAGCAAAAACCAAATGGAAACCTGAAGTAAGGAACAGGGAAAAAGGAAAGTAAAGAGGAAATTACAGTTGCATTTTGTCTAGTATATCTTTTAACTTATATCTGAGTATTATTTTAAAAAATAAAACCTCCTTTGAAATCAGGTTTTTAAAAAATTAAGTTACATTCTTCTATAGTATTGAGTCACCATGTTCCCTGCACCAGCCCAGAAAGTACTTTAGTCCATTTCCAATATGGACTGATGTCTGGAATAATTCCTTTGTCTGTTGCTGTAATTTCCAAATTACATCTTTGCTTGCCATAACTGCCGCCTAAGCCAACAGATGATCCCATTGCCCAGAATTGGAATTTACTGCCAGATTCCCTCACATCCTACATGTTAACTGAGCCTTGCTCAGGCATTTATGTAACATACTATGTCCCATCCTTACTCCAAATGAGTGTAATATTTACATGAAAATATTTTTAAATAGCCATTCATTCAAGCTGGGTATGGTGATGCATGCCTATAATCCCACACTCTGGGAAGCTGAAACAGAAGGACAGTACATCTGGATCCAGCCTGGGCAAATTAGTGAAAACCTGTCTCAAAATTAAAATACATACATACATACATACATACACACTTGGAATATAGTTCAGTGAGAAGACTCTGGGTTCAATCCCTAATACTGTGAAGAAAAAATTCTTGAGAACAAAGTCACAAACAAGACAAATATAGAAGATAAAGCCCTGCCTGCATGGATCTTATACATTAATGGAGGCAGATAAGTAATCAGGGAGATAAGACTATGATTAGAATCATGATGAAATGGAAAACTGCAAGATAGAAGAGGTACTCTTTGAATCATGAAGATAAATTAAATATAAATGAGGGAACAGAATTTCAGGAAATAAATACAAAAGCTATGAGGTAAGAAAAACATGGGAGTATTCAGAAAATAATGGAATCTATGTGGTTGGATCTTGATGATTGGTGGAATGGTTTAAAAATTAATGAGGATACCTCGATAGAGACAAGACTATGATGGAATTTAGAATTAATTTATTTTGGACAAAGAATGGAACCTTCCTGAACTTGGAAATAAAGTTATATTCTGAGAAAGTAAAACTAGGAAAGTTCAAAACATAACAAATAAGAATCACCATGTATGGAAGTAAATACAAGCAGAAGAAAAAGTGCATGTGCTGGGGTATTCGAGAAATACACAATTGTAGACTGAGTAAAGTATAAACAGAACAAAATAATTAGCATATGATTATAATTTAAGCTGAAATATAATCAATGATACAGAGCCCTGCTTGAAGAAGTAGTCTGTTAATAAGTCTGGGATATTCTTCAAAGCTACATATCTAGCCATCAGTTGGCATATGACTGGGAGGACAGAGTGAAAACAAAAAGAAAAAGAAATTAATGAATTCTCAATATACTCCCATAACTGCTTCAACTAGAGTATTTCTGCTTTGTGTACTGGCTTTCCACTTGGAGAAATTAAAAAATAACTGTAAATCATATTTAAAAACAGTTTTCAAACACACATCAGCAATGACACACATATATTACTGGTGTATATGGAGACAGAATGGGAGGAATGTGTCCAAATGAGCAGAGTATACTCATAAAAGAACTGAATGCATAAGATTACATAGTTTGATGAAGGTTATTAATATTACCTAACAAACTGTATTTGCTTTCTTTTTTTTTTTCCTGTCTTTGTTTCTTTGTATTTGCTTTTATCCTGGGCTCACAAATTTTTGACCAAAGTTGGCTTTCCAGAAGAGAAAATGCTGACACTGAATATGTGTCACTGAACCACATACCAGTGACATCTCACCATTAATACATCAAGGTGATATATTAGCTTTGTAGCATGTATCAGATTGCCAAGCATGACTTGAATTTCTACACTTAATGACTGAAGATCAGTGTCCAGAATGGAATCTATATTGAAGTGCCACACTGACACTTCCTAACAATGACCAGCCATTCTGTCCCTGTAGGACAGACATCTGTGATATTTCTGTGGGATAGCCAGTCTGTTACTTTTCTAACTATGAAATAGAAACTAGAGAATTTTTTCACTGAAAGAGATCAGCCACTGTAAAAATTCACACTTAACAGCATTGCAATCTAATAGAAAATATAACTTCACACTAATTTCATAAAAAAGAAGATCAGTGGCTTAAACAGAAACATGCATTTTTATCTTGGATTAGTTTTTATCGTAGAACAAAAAGTATTAAGGGTTCGATCTCAAAGTTTATTATGTTCAACTCTTTAGTTTTAAAGATGACAGGAGATAGTGATTTCTTACTGTTCATTTTTTTTGAAATTCTGTATTTTTTCTACCCTTTTTTCTGTTTTGCTTTATTTTCCCCCTCTCTTTAAATAAAATTAAAAAAAATAAAGATGACAAGAGAGGTAAGGAGTATTAGATGATTTGTCCAAATATAGCTAGGGATCCTTTGTCTAATGTTCTTCTCATTATAATAAGTGTCTAGCTCACAATTATAGTTTCACATCCTCTTAATTTTCTTATAGTCACTGAAAAATATTAATCTATGTAGTAAGTGATGTTTACAGTAAGTTTATATTTTCCAGGGAGTGAGACTTTTAGCCTTCTGTGAAAATTTCTTCCTTTCAGTCAGTTCAGCCCAAAGGGTAGCCAAAGTCATCCTCTTATGGGTCAGGATACCCTGCTCACAATCTTGAGGTTGTCTCCCAAGCACTAACAGTAATAGCCAAGCTCCTACATCATCCTGCAAAGCTTCACACCATACACACAGGGTCTTGCAACACCACCTTCCTTGTGTTCCTTAAAGACATCAAATGTCTTCTTCTTTGTTCTGGCTCTACTTTTTTCTCTCAAGTAAGTTCAAAGACTAATGCCCCATCTCATTAAAGTCTTGGCTTAACTTTCTCAACAAGACCTTCCCTAACTGTTCTATTTGATACTACTACACCCATCCCTCTGCACTTGCAATGCACTTTTCCTTGATTTACTTCTTTTTCTATAGGTTGTGTCACCTAACATACTACACTACACCATTTACTTTCTTATGATTTTTGGTCACTATCTATCTCCCTCCGGAAGACAAGTTTCATGAAGGCAAGAATCACAGTGTATTTTTTTCACTATTACATCCCTAATACCTAAAACGATGCCTAATCCTCAACAAATATTTGCTGAATGAATAGACTAGAGCATTTAATAATTTGATGACTCTGCATCTATACATAATCAAACGTCATTTCTAAAGTGGCCAAGACTATAGTTAAATCCTTTCCCTGATATATTGGATCTTCCAATGGATTCTACTAAGGAGGATAATAAACTAAATCACATTTCTAATTCTGGAAATTCTCCTTTTTATTACCATCAATAAAATAAAAAAGAATTGCTTTAATGATTAAAAGATGACAAAGTACTTTCATTTTTTAAAACTAATGTGTACTGGAAGTGGGTATCAAAGCAATTGAGAATGTATTGACAAAGAATGCTACCTATTTATTATTCAACTTCTACTTTCCTTGGTTATAAATCTCAAATGTTATTTGCATAGTACTATGAGAAACTGCCAAAAAATGAAAATCTAAGAATCTCAGAATAGTGTGCATATATGTGTATCTTTATAAGGATTCATGATCAAGTATTTGAAGATAAACACACTAACCTAGTCCACATCAGTGTTGCACACAACTTTCAAATTTTTCCCCCACAATCACAACAGATTTATGCTGAAATATCTTCATTCTATTTCTTGTCCTTCTTATAAACAAAGACAAACATGAAAGACATGAGGTTAAGACTAGCACTACAGGTGGTCACTACATATGGTCAAAAATTGCACATCTCCAGGAATGCCATATACATCATGCATGGGCTATTATGTAAATACACCACCACCACCCTCCCCCCATCCCAGAGTTGTTCAGTGTTCACTCTGGGTCTGTTTAGACTTTGCCAGCCTAAATTAGAACTAAAACCAGTGATCTTTTCTCTAGGGGGAAAAAACAAACCAACCTCAAAAATACTAAACCATTCTCATTCTAGGCAATGAAATATGATCAATAACATAATATCCTCAAAACATTCACTAGTCACTAAAAGACAAAGAAGGCATTTGAGAAGCAATTATCCTAAAAAGACTCTATATAATAGACCAAGGTCTCTCTATCCCTGAATCCTTGTTTAGTCAATAAATTTCTGGTAAAGAATATACAGTTTGAGGCAGCCTACTGGCCACTCTGGTAAGCAGCTGGGGGCCTACCAAGCCGCTGGCGCACTGGGGCAGGAACTATCAGTGATTCCTGAGCTCTGCATCATGTTGGAACTTTGGGCGCTGGGAGAAGAGGCACCCTACTCGCCACCCTGGTGAGAAGCTGGGGGCCTGGCAAGCCACTGGCACACCAGCGTGAGAACTATCAGTGATTCTTGAGCTCTGCATCATGTTGGAAATTTGGGCGCTGGGAGAACAGGCGGCTTACTCACCGCCCTGGTAAGTAGCTGGGGCCCTGCTGGTGCAAGGGCTAAGAGTCAGACATTAATCCATCCCCTTACCCCCAGTTAGCAAGTCGGTACCGGCAGTCTGAGTATCTTTTTGGAGGATGAATGTATGCAGTGTGGCAAGTAAGGGGGATTTCCTTCTACCATCTCTTTGAAGGCAAATATTTTTATCACTGTTTTGCTCAGTTTTGATTAATGGTACTGCTTTATTCAATATTCTACTTTTAAAAGTACGATATTTCCTTCCATTTTCCTTTACCTGATTGAAAGAATGGCTGGTGTGAACAGAATGGGCTGTACTATTGAGCCCATTGCTCATTTCCTGGTGACCTGCTCTGAGGTTCTGTGGTAGTTTTACTGCACTGGGTTTGTTCTGTCTTGTTCTGCTCTATTTTGCTACCTTCAAAAAAAAAAAAAAAAGTAGATAAGAAAGTAACAAAATACCTCCAAAAATCTCCCAACTCCACCAAAGCTGATCCATGGATCATGGATGAGGAAAAACTCAAAAACAAGGCAACAGAATTATATAAGGTGATTAAAAGTATATAACAACAACAAAACAAGTCAGTAAGGTACTGAGCAACCTGAAACAGAATATAACTAAACAGATAATGGACTTAAAAAGTAAAAAGAAGAAAAGAAAGTGCTCTAGAGGATATGGCTGCATGTATGTTTAAGTGTGTAAAATTGATAACCATGTTGCTAAGTTGTTCTGGATCATTGAACTTCTTTGCAGTCTCACTGTTTGAATGTCCACTTTGTATGCTTTAATTTTGTAACTTTAACAACTAGGCCTAAGAAGACAATATGTAACTTATCAACTAGTGATTTCTTATTGCTTTGTTTTCTGAAATTCTGTATTGTTTTTACCCCTTTTTCTGTTTTGTTTCTTTTCTCTCTTTAAATAAAAAAAAATTAAAAAGAATATACAGTTTGATGCCACAATGATCTTATAGCACCCTCAAGTGGATTAGACTGACAATGTTTTCATTCTTGTGTTATTCTCTGGTAGGAAAAAGAGATCTTGTCAGACTATTAGAATGAATGAAGAAGTATCAACCCTTATCAGAAAGCTTGTAGTTTAAGTTATTTCTTTAATAATGAATTTTTGACTGATGAGTTATACTTTCCATTAGTATTCTTTACTCTTTCTTAAATCATTTCAGGGTGACTTTTAATAGAATTCTGAGTAGAACACAGCTAGTTAATAAATATGGTAACAAAACTGTAATCTAAACTTCTTGCTATGTGTTTAGGAATACAATCAAGTGGCCCCATTAGTGGAAAAAAAATTCAAAGATTTCTTTGGATATTAAAATAACAATGGATATTTGCATTAGTCAAGGTTCTCCAATGAAACAAAACAATAAAAGATATATCCACATACATATAATGAAGAACTGGCTTCCATGATATGGAAGATTAAGAAGATTGAGAAGTCCTATGATATGCCATCTGCAAGCTAAAGATTAGGAAACCTGGTAGTTCAATTCAGCCTGAGTCCAAAGGCCTCACAATAAAGGGTTAATATAATTCCCAATCTCAGGATAGGAAATAAAGTGAGATTCTGTCCCAGTTCATGTAGCTAAGCAGAAAAAAAATATGAATTTCTCCCTTCTCTGGTCCTCTCCTTTCTACTCAGGCCCTCCATAGATCAATGATACCTACATACATAGGGGATGGCAATCTAATTTACTGAGTCCACAAATTCAAGGTTCAAACGCCAATCCCATCTGAAAATATCCTCAGAGACACAACAAAAATAATGTTTATCCAGCTATCTGGGAATCCACCTAACCCAGTATAGTGGACAAAACTGTGAAAATATTTTAAAAATAAGTTCCATACATAGATATTTTAAAATGACAACCTTAAGTGTCACAGTTTCAGCTCACATTCTGAACTGCATTATATTGTAGAAAAACTACTACATACACATGGATTCCAAAGTTAGTGTTTGGAAGCTGGGGGTAGAGCTCACTGGCACAAGTGCCTGTCAGGCATGCATGAGGTCATGAATTCAATCCCCAGTACCAGTAAATAAATAAATAAATAACTTAGTGTTGGAACACCACAACATATATTAACCTCTCCATATTTGGTTGTTTGTTTTTAAAATGGCAGAGTAGAAAGGCCAGACCCTACTAGTTGGTAGTTTTGTAAAGCATTAGTAAAATTCTTGGTTCTAAACCATACATTTACTCAAGCTGGCTTAAATAACTAAAGGGACTGGGATTTTTGCTTTTGGTTGTTTTGTTTTGTTTCGGTTTGGTTTTTGTACAGGGGATCAAACTCATGACCTCAGGCTAGCCAAGCAGGCACTTGTGCCACTGAGCTAAATCCTGACCCCCTAAAAGAAAAAATAAAAGGGTGAGGTTGCACTTTGGATAATAATAAATTAAGTGGACTAACAGTACTCAACTTTAATATTTACTATAAACATAGACTAATAAATCTTTAAATTCATCTGGAACCAGAAGAGACCAAGAATAGCAAAGTCAATCTTGGGCAACAAAGACAAGACAGGAGACATCATAATCCCTGACTTGAAATTATACTATAAAGCTACTGTGATTAAAAAAAAAAAAAGTGTGGTACTGGCAAAAAAAAAAACCAGACCTGAAGATCAATGGAATAAATTAGAAGATGCAGAAACAACTGCAGATACATTAAGCCACCTTATCTTTGACAAAGATGCCAGACATACTCACTGGAAGAAAAAAAGCCTCTTTAATAAATAGTGCTGAAAAAACTGGCTCTACACATGCTGAAGATTAAAACTTGACCCATATCTTTCACCATGTACTAAGCTAAAATCAGAATGGATCAAAGATCTTAGTATTAAAACAGAAACACTAAATCTGTTGGAAGATAGAGTAAGTAAAACTCTTGAAGACATTGGTATAGGCAAATATTTTATGAACAAAACTCAGATTGCACAGGAACCATCACAAAGAATCAACCCACTGAAAACCGTTTGCATAGCAACAGAAACCACCAGCAGAGTGAAGAGAGAACCCATAGTGGGAGAAAGTTTTCCAGCTGTTCCTCAGACAAAGGATTACTATCATGAGCATATAAAGAACTTTTAAAAAATCAGTCCTCCCAGATTTAAAGACCCCATCCAAAAACAGGCATCTGAGATGAATACACACTTCTCAGGTGAAGAAATACAAACAGCAAATAAATATGTGAAAAAATGTTCAACATCATTGGTTATTTAAAAGATGCAAATTGAAACACTGAGATTCTACCTCACCCAGAGAGAACGGCTCATATCAAGAAATCAACCAATAACAAATGCTGGAAGGGCTGTGAGGAAAAAGGAACACTTCTCCATTGTTGGTGAGAATACAGACTGGTGCAATCACTGTGGAAATCAGTGTGGAGATTCCTCAAAAAACTAGGACTCGAGGTCCCATCTAATCCAGCTAAGAATTAAAAACAACATACCACAGTGATATATATATATATATATATATCCATGTTTATAACAGCACAATTTATAATAGCCAGATCTTGGAAACAACCTAAATGCCCATCGACTGAGGGATGGATAAAAAAGATGCAGTGTTTTTATATGATGTAGTACTCAGCCATAAAGAACGATAAACTGGACACTTTTATAGGTCAACAGATGCACCTTGAGAACATACTCAATAGTGAAATAAATAAGACACACATGTGTAATCATTATATTGTTTCATTAGTGTGACAAGCTGAAAGGAAAAACATGTATATGTGTATGTATATGTATATAAAAAATAGTTGATAGTTATACTACTGATTTCTCTGAGTTCACTTAAGAGAAAGATTTATGTTGGTATTGTTTGGACAATTGAATGCAGATGTCTTGTGCTCTGGGTGAATAATTTGGGGATGACAATGTACGATGTAGGTACCATTGTTACCCCTGATTGATGTGATTTGTAATTTTGTTGTGGTGT
The DNA here is from genome assembly GCA_004027455.1 of Hydrochoerus hydrochaeris. Lineage (NCBI taxonomy): Eukaryota > Metazoa > Chordata > Mammalia > Rodentia > Hydrochaeridae > Hydrochoerus > Hydrochoerus hydrochaeris. The sequence goes on along the minus strand of PVLA01006106.1, from coordinate 112,045 downwards.
TTTTTTCTTTTTTTCTTTCTTTTTATGTATGAATAAAATGGATTTGAAAAAAAGAACACAGAATAATCAAGGCAGTGTAGTATTATTTAATGAATAGCTGTTCATCTGTTGACAGATATATAGGCTGCTTTCAAGAGTTAGGTATTATGAATTGTGCTGCTATAAACATGGATATATATATATATATATATATATCACTGTGGTATGTTGTTTTTAATTCTTAGCTGGATTAGATGAGACCTCGAGTCCTAGTTTTTTGAGGAATCTCCACACTGATTTCCACAGTGATTGTGATCACTGTAATATGTTTCTAGCTCATTCAAGAAGATACAAGAAGAAGTAGGAGGAGGAAGAAAACTAGAAGGTGAACAGAAGGGTCAAACAGAATGTCTAGTTTTAGTTTTTTGAGGAATCTCCATACTGATTTCCATAATAGTTGAACTAATTTGCATTCTCAAAAAATGTAGAGGGATACCTCACCAATCTATTCTCATAGCCTTGCCAACCTATATTATTATTTGATTTCTTGATGATGGCCATTCTTGATGATGGCCTTGGAATCTCCCTGTTGTTTTAATTTCCATTTCTTTAATGGACAAAGACGGTGAGCATTTCTTCATGTATTTTACCGGCCATTTGTACTACTTCTACTCTGCCATAAAGAAAGATAAACTTGATTCATTTGCAAGAAAATGGCTGGACTTTGAGACTATAATGATAAGTAAAATCAGACACATGAGCTTAAATATCACACGGTTTCTCTTATATAAGAAAGCCAAACTATAGAGAGCAAATTAAAAGATAGTTAATCAGAAGAAGGGAGACACCTCTCAAAGAAGGGGATCAAGAGATAGAGCAGAGAAGGGGAGAGAATGGGATAAAAAAGGAATTAAGATGTGTTACATACATGAACCAACACCACACAAGGAATATAAACATTATGTACTGCAATCATGCACTAATGAATAAAAAGTTTAAAAGAATAGACAGGTAGACCAATGCACAGAATCAAAATCCCAAAATTCAACCCACATAAGTACACACAAATGACCAACAAACAAAGGTGATACAGTAGTAAAATGATAAATTTTTCAATAAATGGTTCTGGAACAATGGGATATCCAAAAAAATTCAAACCACACATGGACCTCATACCCTACACTAAATTAAATTAAAATGAATAGTGAATCTAAATGTGAAGTACAGAATTATCAAACTCCAAGTATGTAACGTAGAAAAAAATCTAGATGAAAGTACAAAGGCATGGCCCCTGAAAAAAATGAATTGGTAAAGTAAATCTCATTAAAATTAAATTTTTCTATCCACAAAAGATACCACTAAGAGAATAAAAAAGCAAGTCACAGGCAAAAAAAGAAGTATTTGCAAAAAACATATTCAAAGAACTCTTACAACTGAACAACTGAATAAGAAAATAAAGAAACTATTTTAAAACGGGCCAGAGACCTAAAACAGACACATCAAAAAAGAGGCACAGTGGTACCTCAGTTCACAACCTTAATTCTCTCCATGATTCTGGATGCAAACCAAACTGGGTGAGAATCAAATCAAATTTCCCCATAAGGCCAACATTGAACCTAACCATTGAATTGGATTCAGTTCTCATCCAGTCAAGTTTGCAACCAGAATTGTGGAAAGAATCAAGTTTGTGAACAGAATCACCACTGTACTGATAACAAATAAGCATTTAAAAAGATGTTTTGCCTCGTAGGTCATCAGAGAAATGCAAATTAAAACAATGAGGTACCACTATATACCTATTTAAATGGCAAAAATATAGAATATAGATAACAGCAAATAATGGTGATGATGTGAAGCAACAGAAAGTTTCACTAAGTGTTGACAAGAATGCAAGATGGTGCAGCCACTTTTTAAGACAGTCTAATCCTTTTTTTTTAACAAATATAAACATATTCTTGTCATATGACCCAGTAACCACATTCCTCAGTACTAATGCAAAGGAGTTAAAAACTTAGTTCATACAAAACCCTGCATGAAAATGGTATAGCAGTTTTATTTATAAGTTCTAAAACTTAGAGGTAATTAGGATGTTCTAAGTGAATAAACTGTGTATATCCAGGCAACAGTATATTATTCAGTGCGAAATGAAATGATGCATCAGGCCATGAAAAGATGTGAAAGAAACTTAACTGCATATTACTAAATGAAAGAAGCCAATCTGGAAGACTATGTATTATGTGGTTCTAACTATATATTTTGGAAAAGGAAAAACTATGGAGACAAGAAACATTGATGGGCTGCCAGGTGTTCTGGAGACAGGAAAGAACAGACAGAGCCCAGAGGCTGCATTTGGAGCAGTATAAATACTCCATACGATATATAATGGTGAATATATATCATTATGATATAGGGATGATTAGAACCTCCAAATAATCCAAATATAAAGGAAATATTATAATTCCCAACTAACTAGGTATCTTATATACCAAGTGTATGTTCCAAAGAATGAATTTAAGGAAGAGTGGTGGTTAAGAGATACGGAGTCTCATTCAACAAAAATTCAGGTTCATAGAAATTTGTATGTGTGTTTATCTACCTTACTCACTAGATTGAGCACTGTGCAAATTCCAGCTTGTTGTAATCAAGAGTTGTAAGGAGAACAATTAAAATCAGGACATGGAGTTTATAATATTATTTTATGATGGTCACCCAGAGTTAACATAAGAAAATGCAGGAAATCTATCCACAACACCACAGACACAGAATATTCAACCAAGGGCCTTAATCCCACAGCAATATCCTACATGAGTCCAGATGAAAACCCAGAGTCCATGACAGTGTCTCCCACAAGTCCAACTGGCAGTCTAGAGCCCATGAAAAGGACTCACACCAGTCCGTTTTATGGATCCACACTGGGAAGGCCCAAAGGACAGTGTTGGAAGCTAGAAAGTCTGTGCCAGCAGGGTGAAGGAGCTACACGGATAGGTTGAAGGTTCTGTGCTAGAGACAAAAAGTCACACTCAAAACAAAGACCAGGGCTGTCCTGAAAAGCACCACATCCATCCTCAGTGACACAGAGGCCCCGAGCTCCTCTGACAATAAGCACAGTTGAGTCGAGTACATGCCAAGAAGCCAGCATGAGGAATTCGTCCTGGAGATTAAGCGGCACACATCTTCCTCTCCGGAGCCAGGAAGCAATGCTCCATGTAGGGACCAGAGCTTCCCCAGGAGAACCAATCCAGGAGAACCAATGGCTCAAACAGAAACATGTAGAGAAAACCCACAATGCCTCAATGCCTCAACGCCTAGCTTCTCCTTCTCCACATCTCAATTTATGCTGGCAACTTTCCTCAGGTGGAACATCTACGCTCAGCACCATGGTGATATAATTCAGCTGGCGTTAAGTTAACCATGAGTTTTTAATCCATAACACAGCTCTTCCCCAAAGTCAAAATGACCATGAAAGGTAAATGTTTTTAATCAACCAGAATATCAAAGCAGCCACAGCAGTGCAACGAAAAACATTCATGAAAGACCACAACTGCTTCAGAAAGTGGCAGGAATAATGGGATACATATATTCAGAGCAAAGGGGAAATTTCTGAGAGAAATTAATGGCAGTATGTATTTTAGCATAATAATCTTTTAATTCAAACATTCACTATATCTTTTCATCATGCCTTATATTTACAGGCAATTTCTGTAACTTCACCTAACTCTTGCTATGAACCTAAAATTGCTCTAAAAATAAGTTCTATTACTAAAGAGAGAGGAGTGATAAAAAGTTTTCTGAAAAACAAAAGTTGGATATATCTAACAAACCCATACTCTTGTTATTTGCCTTCCCTAAACACGCTTCATCCTTCACATAAGATAAAACCTTCTTGAAATTGTTTCTATCAGAACCAGAAAGAAATTTGTCTACAAAAATTTCTTATAAAGCCATAGGTTACTTATATGACCTTTACAAATGATAACATAAAATTTCTGACAGAATATCTTTAGCAAATAAACTAATGCCTGTACATGTTATCTTGGGAAACTTGGAAAGCCAGGAAAAGTTACAGTGAAATACACTGCTTCTGCTACTACTAGATATAGCTACCTTGCTTCACCCAAGTTTCTGTGTTCTTTGCTAAATAAATCATGAATTTAAGCTGTGTGTGCACACATGCACACAGTGGAGGCAAGAGGTCGCTTCCTACAATCTCTAGCCCTTCTGAAATGATAAAACTTACACAGTGAAAATGCCTATCAACTAAAATATCCCTACTTTCTCAATGTCACACTTTTGGCCTTCAGAATGCATCGTGCTTTTTTGCAACTCTACTCCTTTAATTATATTTTTTTCCTCCTGAACTACATATACTTGCTTCTCCCCACTCCTGTCAACCTCAGTAACTGCCATTACTGCACTTTCCAGAGAAAACAGATCAGTGTAAGCATACAGCCTGGTAGGTGTTCACAACAACAGAATTTACCACTGTACCATTTTATTTCTTATGTCTACTCCACCATTGGACTGTGAACCACTCAAGAACCACAGTGTTCCTGCATGTTTGTTTCGTTCATCTTAAATCTCCAGGGCCTACAGTAATGTCTTTTAAAGGATGTATGTATGTGTTTTATTTAGAAAGGAAATAGTCTAAAAGCCAGGCTGTTTTGGATACTCTCCTTCCCCATTGCTCACACGCCTACTTCCTCTCTCCTCCTATATTCACTTATTCATATCCCTTAATATGGATATGTGAGATTCTTAAGAGACAATTTTTAAAGTTAAAAAAGCAGGAGGTAAAAAAATATATTTCCTTTATAAGCTCACCCTGAGAAGCTCCATGTGTGACACTAGTTTCTCCCAAATGAGATGCAAGACTAATTACCTCACTTCTCCTCACCCCTTCCACTACTGTCAAAGATCCAGTGAGGCTTCATCTTCTGCAGTGGAAGTGGTATTCAAGAAGTGAAGAACAAAACTGTCATTTTCAACTAATTCCTGTGCCCAGCAATAAACCAAAATTAAAACCCCCAGCTTGAATTTTGAATACGCCTGTTTAAAGTTCCTTTCTTCTGTCACTACTCGGTATAGGCACTCTAAACAGGTATTCAATAAATACCCCTTTGGCGAATACAGCTTATTATGTAATAGGATAAAGTTATAAAACTAGAAAAGTATATTCTGCACATTAAAGGAATTGCGACTTCTAAAATCGTTATTACTAAATGGGGTGTGAACGGTGAACATAAACCCAGTTTCTTAATATTATGTCCTTTCCTTGCTTCCGCTCGTTAGTCTATCAGGAAACTCTCCAAGGACAGCTGTTTAACGTGGTTATGCTCACGAGTTAGGCACTGATCAGCACAGCCTGTGCTTTGAGCGAAGAATCTTGTGCCACTAGCCTGGGCTTCTTACCTTGGTCTCTGTAAATACGGGAATGGATTAGTCACCCCACAATACAACTCGGGCTATTTCGACCTAATAACATCAATGAATCTTTTTTTGAAAGCAAGTTTCTCATATTATTCATTCACGGAATCCCTTAGCCCACTCCTTCCGGCTTCCGTAGTCTCGCTCAGTTTCGCGAGATCCAGGCTGCGCTGCGCCCCGCTACCGCTGGGGGCGGCTCTAGAACACTTCCGGGAGAGGCAACCTTGTGGTAGACTGTGTCGTGTGTTTCCGGCTTCCATGAGGCTGCACCCTTACCCCCACAGATCACCTGTCTCATGTAGTGAGCACAGAACGGGGGCCTAGCAACCCACCTGTGGTCAGGCCTGCAATCGATAGTCATGGACAGGGACCTTTTGCGGCAGTCCCTGAACTGCCACGGGTCGTCATTGCTCTTCCTACTCCGGAGTGAACAGCAGGACAATCCGCACTTCCGGAGCCTCCTGGGGTCGGCGGCTGAGCCCGCTCGGGGTCCGCCGCCCCAGCAGCATTTACAGGGCAGGTAATGGGACAGCTGCGCCGCTGCAAGACAGGGAAGGGGACCCAGTCCGGGCCTCAGCCGCTGTCCAGGGCTGCACCTAAAAGCAGCCGAGCCGGGCCACGTGAGGACTTCCTCGCTAGTGCAGAGGGCCGAGTGGAGGAGGGTCGGTGCCCCAGGTGTGTGTGCAATGCGGACTGCGGGTTAAACTCGCTGGCACTGCTCAAACCAGGCGCGGATTCCTTAAGTCCCCTGGCTTTATATCCGAAGCTGGAGCGTTACTTGTTAAGTGTCCCCGCCCTCCACCTCCAGGTTGACGAATAAGCGAATTCTTGGTTAAAGGTCTTCTAGGGTGTAAGGACTGGAGCTCTGAGCAGATTCGGCAATGAAAGACATGAGCATAAGTTTGGATGCAAAAAAGTTTTATAGGTAAAGCAATAGTCGTAAATTTTGTTTCTTTTTTAAGAAAAGAGAAGAGATTTGACAACGTCGAAATACAGAAATTTATCTCCAAAAAAGCAGATCTACTCTTTGCACTTTCCTGGAAATCAGATGCACCTGCAACCTCTGAAGTTCATGAAGATAATGAAGGTGAGTTTAGGCCTGGAGTCTTTAGACCTCAGATGGTTTCGAGCTTCAGATGGTCAATATTTCTGATGAAATGGAAGTCAAAACTGTTGTTCTTTGGTGGGTTTTTTTGTTTTTTCAGAGCATTTTGCAGTCATGCCTCCTTTAGAGCAATTCATGGAGATACCTAGTGTGGATCGGAGAGAGCTTTTCTTCCGAGATATTGAGCGTGGTGATATAGTAATTGGAAGAATTAGTTCCATTCGGGAATTTGGTTTTTTCATGGTGTTGATCTGTTTAGGAAGTGGCATCATGAGAGACATATCCCACTTAGAAATCACAGTAAGTTAATGTCTTTTCAGTTATCTCTGGTTTTGATGGTTATCTCATTGAAAAAATTATGGTTTTTTTCCCCAGTTTTGTTGAAGTATACCTCCTGAGGTATTTTAGGAAGTATTAATGGGTGAAAAAAAGTTTCTTCCTTCATTTTGGGTTTTAAGGTTTTTGTGAACTCTGCAGAGGAAATTTTTTACATAATCAGCGATATCAGCAGACATGGTGAGGTTGATTGGCATTCTGGAATTATATTTTAGTGAAACATTATTTAATGTTTCTGTTAGGCTCTTAAATGTGGATAATTCAGAAAAGTTCATTTATATATATTCAGTAATTAAATGTAAGAGATTTGCACGTTATAAGACATTTTGCCAAAGTGAATAGTCCAGAATTTGAAATGACATGTCACCTTAAAAGGTTTGATATTTTGTGACTGTCCAGGAAAATGAAAAGGAAGAAAAATGGAACTTTGAAAAAGTCATGTTACATTTTTATTGGACTCTCTGTACTTCAGGGTAAAATACTATCTTTCATGAATGCAAAATACCTTTTTGTTTAAAATCTGTATTTGGTTCCTAAAACTAATGGAAAGTTTTGTGAGATTTACAGTTTTCAAACTGAGCCAGAAAAAGTTTTACCATGTTTGCATAAAATTCATATTTAAATTTAGCTAACCCAGTATGTCCAATGGCAGATGAACAGGTTAAATATTACAGCCACAAAAAAAGAAAAGAATACTGTCATTTGTGGCAAAGTGGATGGAACTAGAGGACATTGTAGTAAATAAGATGTCAGACACAGTAAAACAAATACCACATATTCTTTCATGTATGGAAGCTAGAAAGTTGATCTCAAAGATAGTAGAATAGTGGTTAGCAGAGGCTGGGAAGGGATTGGAGGTTAGAAGGAAGTTGGATATGGATGCTGAAACACAGTTAAATAGGAGGAATAAGTTTTAGTGTTCTATAGCACAGTAACTAGTGATAGTTTATAACAACTTAATGTATATTTTATGAAGAACTAGCAGAGAGGGATTCTAAGGCTCTAAGCAAAAAAAAAGATGGAAATGCTAATTATCCTAATTGATAATTACACATGTGCCCTGTAAATATATAAATTATGTGTCAAAAAGAAAAGCAGTTTAGGGCTTTTGTTGTTTCTTAATATTCACGTCAGTTGTTAGTACTGAAAAATTAAAAGAAAATAACTATTCCCACTAAAGAATGAAATGTCTGGTGTTTTCAAATACTTCTCATTGCAGGCTCTTTGCCCACTAAGAGATGTGCCTTCTCACAGTAACCATGGAGATCCTTTATCATATTATCAAACTGGCGACATCATTCGAGGTACTCAGTTTCATTTTACTAATAAAAAGTTAATGATTAAAATTTTTTTACAGAAATTAGGTGTGGTGGTACACACCTATAATCCCAGCACTTTCTTAGGAGGATTCTGGTGAGTTTGAGGCCAGTGTGGGCTACATAACAAATTGAAGGATGTTCTGAACTATATAGCAAGACCCTGTCTCAAAAAAAAAGGAAAATAAATTTTCTTTTTTTTAACTAATTTTGACAATGTACCCTAATGAGGGGTTAGTGTCTGGAAAGTTTTATATATTTTTATATTAGTTTACATTTTCCTTTTAGCTCAGTTCTCTTTTTTTCTTTTCTTTTCTTTTTTTTTTTAAGCTGGAATCAAGGATATCGACAGGTACCATGAAAAGCTTGCAGTGTCTCTGTACAGCTCGTCTCTTCCGCCACACCTATCTAGTATTAAACTAGGTGTAATTACTTCTGAAGAGCTTCCTTTGTACTACAGGTATTTATTCAGACTGTTTCAGCAGCTGTTCATTACAAGTTTCTTGGACTGCAATAGTGTATTTTGTCAAATGATCACAGAAGGAATTTTAATTTCTTCTACTGTAAAATGTCCTCATTTTATTTTTACAAACCTTAAATTACTTCAGACTTGTAGAAGGAACCCTATCATGATGTAATATATACATGTACAAAAATGATACTAGTGTATAAGCCTCATATAATAATGCTGGTTCTTTAACAGAAATGGTGTATACTATTTTACTCATTTTTTTATTTTTTTGTTTTTTTTTTTTCTCCAAGGAGGAGTGTTGAACTAAATAGTAATTCTTTGGAATCCTATGAAAATATCATGCAGAGTTCTTTGGGATTTGTTAACCCAGGAGTAGTTGAATTCCTCCTAGAAAAGCTAGGAATAGATGAATCTAATCCACCATCTTTAATGAGAGGCCTGCAAAGGTATAGTACCTCACTATTACTCTTAGGTGGTAGGGGAAAATTGCTAAGCTACAAAATGCATCGCTAAAGAACATACTGATATCCTAAGACCAGCAACAAGAATATGCCCAAGGCTGAACAAGGTGATCCTGTCTCCTAGACCTGACTCTTACCATGTTTTATGCATAGAAATATATTTTGTTCATAATACTCACTTTTGACAACTTAAGGACTTTTCCTGTGAATTACAGATCTCTTGCATGGGATTTACTCAGTGTTGAGGGCCTGTCAGGCAAAGGTGAAATATATATACTTTTTAAATATTTATTGTTTGACTTCTCTTTAATAGCAAAAATTTCTCTGAAGATGATTTTGCTTCTGCATTAAGAAAGAAACAATCTGCATCTTGGGCTTTAAAATGGTATGAAGATTTTTTTTAACAAAATCTTAATCTATTCTAAAAGCTTCAGATAAGCCAAGCATTTTTGTGTCATCATTAAAGCCAGAATTTTATACATAAATTAAAATGAAGTTCTTTTGACATTAACCTTTTAGATAGGTATTACATTGGTCTTATGTTGTAAACTTAACAGACCTAAATTTCATTCATCATTTTCAATTTTTTTCAAAAAGAATCATATGGTATATGTCCTGTAAATATTTGTTATGAAAATAATGAAAGGCAGAGTGCGTTTTAAACATATTGAAAGTATTTTTTGAAAGTAAATATTTGCCACATTCGAAGACATTTGCCTTTAAAATATATTTATACTAGTATTTTATTTTTTTAAAGTGTGAAGATTGGAGTTGATTATTTTAAGGTTGGACGTCATGTGGATGCTATGAATGAATACAATAAAGCTCTGGAAATAGACAAACAAAATGTGGAAGCTTTGGTAGCTCGTGGAGCCTTGTAAGTGAATTATGGATATAAGATGATTGTAAAATAAATGTGAAAAAGATTTTTAACTAACACAAGATTAAATTTCTCTGATTTTATTTAATGTCTCTAGATATGCAACCAAAGGAAGTCTGAATAAAGCAATAGAAGATTTTGAACTTGCATTAGAAAACTGTCCAACTCACAGGAATGCAAGAAAATACCTCTGCCAGACACTTGTAGAAAGAGGAGGGCAGTAAGTGTCAGATTTTGTTAATAGATTTCATGTTCAACTAATTACTACAAAAACTTGAACTTTTATGTAAGGAAATAGCATCTGTAGCTCACTTAGTTCAGAATCATTGAAATATAATTACTGAAATAATGGTTGGATAGTTATATCATAAATATTTAATTAATAAACCAGTGTAATTTATAGATTATTTTGAAGAAATATATTTTAAACATAAATAATTTGGAAATAGCCTACTTATAATAATTAAAATCCCAGTTGATGAATAAAAGTATGATCTGCTGTTAATTTCTTAAAAACAACAGATTATCTAGCTGGGGATTTAGCTCAGCAGCATAAGCACCTGCCTGGCAAGCATGAGGTTGTGAGTTCGATCCCTGGTACCAAAAAAAAAAAAAACAATAGATCATCTCTTTTCTGTTTAATGAATATGACTAATTCCTATTTGGATGACAATTCTAGGTTCACTCATCATAAATTCCAAATTAGTGAGTTTTATATACTTGTTTTTAACTGATACAGACTTCTCAGTAATAATTGGTTTACTTTCTCAAAGTAGATTGCTAGTGTCTATTGAGAGGTAGTTGTCTTATTACCTGTATATTGATGATTATCTGAGTATCAACCAGTTATCCCATCCAGAACTATCAGCTGTCTTCGTTTCTTGTCTTCCTACATCCATTCTACCAACACAAAAAACTGATGTCATTTATTTTTTGTATTATGAGCTAAAACCATTTTACAGTCCTTTAAGTCCTTTTCCCTATACTTTTCAAATTTTATTTTATTACAGTGTAGATTTATGAGCTGTATATCTACAAATTGGAGTGTGTATGTGTGCTTATTTCCAAAGAACTTTTAACAGTGGTTGTTTTTTTTCAAAAATTATCTATAGAAAGGAAAAATTTCCATAAACTGCTAGGAAAACCACCCTATATAGTTCTGTGCTAACACTCAAGATTGTACTAAATTTGCAGATATCAGTTTAACCTGTGTTTTCTTGTATTTCTACAAAAGTGTGCCAGTCCTATTTTGTTACTAACAGTAGATTTTCATTTATTCTTTGTGACCACTATCAAATAATTTAAGAAGCATATGGTTTATGTATTGTTCATTTTAGAAAATAATGTCCTAATCATGGCTTTTCTCTACAAGTTCTGTCACAGAAGCCTGTGGCCTACATATGTATTTGGATGCTTTTGTTGGTTTTACAAAAGTGCTAAATCTTTCCTTCAAACTCAGGTTAGAAGAAGAGGAGAAATTTTTAAATGCTGAAAGTTACTATAAGAAAGCTTTGGCTTTGGATGAAACTTTTAAAGATGCAGAGGATGCTTTGCAGAAACTACATAAATATATGCAGGTGATTCTTTATTTCCTCCTAGAAATTTAGTGATATTTAAAATTAATGCCAAAATACAATTTATCTTCTAGGAAGAATATTCTAGATTTCCTAAGTGCAGCATTATGAAAGTTTCTTTTTAAATATAGTTTTCCAAATTAGGTTTGACATTATTTCATAGAGCTTCTAATTTTGGAAGTGTTTGTAGTCAAAAATAAGTCTAGGAAAATTCCTAAATGCGTGGTTTTGAGAACTGTACTTTGTCATGAGCTTACCTAGAACTGTATTTATAAAGTTGTCACTATTACTATAATTGAGCTAATTATGAAAGCCTTTTTGAGACATTTAACATGCGCTTTTTCCTGTAATACTGATGATGATGTTTTCTCATGCATTTTCTTCTGAATTGGACCATTGCTGCTGTGTCTGTGACATCTGGTGCTGCTCATCCCCATCCACAAACTGGAAAATGATTTCTTATGTAATCATGCATCCAACTGGGCTGTGCTATTTTTAAAATGGTTTGTATTTGAACATGGTATCCCCAATCCCCCCAATTCACTTTAATGGAATGTGTTTATTTGAATTTTACTTGTAAACTTTGTGTCCTTTTTAAATTTTTAAAAATAATTTTTCATGTTTTATTTTTCATCTTTGTTTGCACCCTGGGTCATTGGTACCACTGCGATGGCTTCCCCTCTTTTCATGGGACACCAACTGCAATATGGTCCTCAATACTGTTCTGGCCATTCTAATGATTGATGCCAAACATCTGTATAATTTTCTTACGTTACAAAATACTTCCTTAATGGTGGCTTTATGGTGATTTGGTCATACTAAATTGGGTTTCTGGTTTGGGGTGGTCTCTTAAATACTGGGTTTCCTATATTCTATTTTTAACGTGTGGTTTTTTCTGATATCTGGGTTCTAAAAGAAATCTTTGGAATTAAGAGAAAAACAAGCTGAAAAGGAAGAAAAGCAGAAAACAAAGAAAATAGAAACAAGTGCAGAAAAGTTGCGTAAGCTCTTAAAAGAGGAAAAAAGGTAAACTATAATATTCAGTATTTTTAACTTATCAACTACTGAGTTGAACCAAAGTGCCATATGGAAATAAAGTAAGTAAAAAAAACTAAACATCTGAAGTGATATCTGTTAAGAATTCTCAGCAAGTATGTGGTCCATACGGTTTTCTATAAAAAAACATTGTAAGAAAATGAAATCTAAGACAATTCTGGAAGAGAAAAAAATAGAGTTATTGTTAGAATTAAAATATAAAATAAGTTATTTTAGTTATCTTAATGATAGGAATGTTTTAGAAGTAGAGCATTGGTTCTCAACAAGGGATAGATTGTTCCCTAGGTAATGTTTGGCAATGTCTGGAGATATTTTTGGGTGTCATAATTGGTGGGATACTGTGAGCATCTAGTGGGTAGAGGTCCAGGATGCAATTGAACATTCTGCTGTAGACAAGACAGCACCAATAAAGAACTAAATGAAACCAGATATAAAACTTCAATTTTTTCCTTTTGGGTTTATTTAGTCTTCAGTTTTTAATATTAGACATGTCTCTGTGTCTTTCAGAAATGATCAGTTTGCTTACAGTGACACACTGGGAACGTGTATTTTTTCCAAAAGTCATGCTTGATAGTAGAACTGGATTTTTTATTAATTGAAATCATTGTATCATTTTTCATTTGTGTATTATTTATTGTGTGAGCTATAGCTTGTAGAAAATTGTTAAGGAAAACAAAATGGGATCAAAATCTTTATGACAGTAACATTTTTGTATTTCACATACCTGATGAGTTTACTATATTTTTTTAGGCTAAAAAAGAAAAGAAGAAAATCATCATCATCTTCTTCAAGTGTTTCATCTGATGATGAATCTGTTTCTTCTTCCTCATCCTCTTCCTCTTCTGATCACAAAAGGCATAAGAAATATAAGAGAACTCGTTCGGAATCTTCTCGCAGTTCCAAAAGGCATGTTTCTAGGGCATCCTCAAGTCAGGTAGATCAGAATAGGAAAGATGAGTGCTACCCAGTTCCACCTAACACTTCAGCATCTTTTCTTAATCAAAAACAAGAAGTGGAAAAGCTACTGGAAAAGCAGGATAAGTTACAATATCCAAAGACACAGGTAAAAGAGAAAGATAGATGCCCTCTCTCTCCATCTTCAGTTGAAAGACCGGATGAATTTGGAGGTAGGTCTGAAGATCCAAGAGACTTTTATAATAGCCATAAAACCCAGGCAGGTGGTAGCAAAACAGAAAAGCCATATAAATCAGAAAGACATTTTTCTAGTAGAAGAAATTCCTCAGATTCCTTCTGTAGGAATTCAGAGGACAAAATGTATGGTTATAGGAGATTTGAAAAAGACACAGAGGGAAGAAAAGAGCATTATAGAAGGTGGGAGCCAGGTTCTGTTAAGTATTCCACTTCACCCACCAGTTCAGACTACTCATGGAAGTCAACTGAAAAACACAAGAAATACACTTATCCTGGATCACACGATTTCAGTAGACATGAGCAAAAGTACCAGTTGAATGTCAGTCAAGGAGATTATGAAAGAGAGGACAGTTCTAGGGAAAATAACAAAACACAAGTTCAAGAAGAAGACAGATTGAGTAGCAAAGAGCAATCAGAAAGCAAAGTTAAAAAAAATTTACCTCAAAATTTACTCAATATATTTAACCAGATAGCTGAATTTGAGAAAGAAAAAGGAAATAAGCCAAAAAATTAATATGCTAAGTAAATCTGTACCATTTTACTAAGCACTGCTGGTAAATATTTTAGTGTATTTTAGTCATAACAATCTGATGCTAAAATACCTGCTTCTAAAAACATTTGTAGAGGTTACAGAAAGCTTACCTGCAATTTGTTTTAGGTGTAGGTCCCTTTGTCACAACTTGAGTTTATGCCTTCCATGAGTATGTTTATGTACAGTATGTTTCTTACTATGACAGTTTAAATTTCTTTACCTAAAGTAAGATAATTCTCTGAAAACATTGCTTCATTGTATTATGGTGTATGCAAATTCCTGGGCCCATCCTATTTTTCTGTTTGGCAGAAAGTTAAACTTGTGTACTAAATGCTTAGATAATTTCATCAAAATTATTCTTTTCTGTTAAATAAAAGCCCTCAGGTTTTGAGGGAGTATGTTTGAATGTCTCTTGAGTACTATTTTATATCACTTGTTTAATTATTACAGAATTTTATTTTAAAATGGTAGATCATATCTATTAATTTGCCTCTAAAAAGCCTAATTTAAAAGTGGTCTAAACATTTATTAGCTTTTACTGAGCTTAACAGACACCTTCAAATAAGACCAGGAAAGTTGATGAACCTATTTTGCTTATTTATACATTATTATTTTTTTACTTATAGTTATCATTATGTCCCTAAGAAATTAAACCTTAAGCACTGGTAAGGCCTTTAAAAGACTGTATTCTACGCAAGACTAAGTCAGAATAGAAACTAATCCTTTTAGCAAAAGTAGCAGTGATAGAGAAGCACACTGTAAATCTGTTATTGCTCTGAGGAAAGAAAATTAAAGAACTGTCCTAGTATTGCAAATGTTCTGTTGGGAAGTCGCTAGGCCTGTTTATAAATAGCACTGGACTGGCTTACATTTTTACTTTTCTTCCTTCTTAGCATCTCACCTCCCTTACTGCCTCTTTTCTCAAGATCTGAATAAAAGACTAGGGGCAACTACAGCTTAATTTTACTCAGAACAAATTTCAATAGCTAAAGCTAAAGAAGGAAAGGACTTACATTTTAAAGATCATCCTCAAATTACTGAATATAGTAATCTCTCTGTGAGTTATTGATAAGAAGTATAAGTATGCTTTTTAGAATCTTTGTAATTTAAGATTCTAAAGCTATAAATGGCAATGGAATTTTAGTCTCATCATTCATGACACAGGCTGGGTGTAGGTGGGAGGGCAGGTGGGAATCCATCTATAAAGGTCCAAATAAGAATGATAGAGGAAGAGACGAGTTCTTCCTCCTATCTTGCTTCTTGCCACCAGTAAACTATCAAACCTTTAATACAATTTAATATTGTTGGTGTCCTTCAGACTGTAATGATGTGAGCCTGATGGAAAAATTTCAGAATTAATTTTTCAGTGGAACAGGGAAAAGAAACCCTGGTTAAAGACATAGGTAATGGCACAGGAATAGGCTAAATAACTCATGCACCAGTCTTTGCAGCAAGAAACTCAAGTGTTCTTCATACTGATAATCTGTATTGATAGGTCTACTGCCATCCCTATACACTTCTACATAACAGTTTTTGTTGCTGTGTTTTGAAGTATTGAAGATTAATTGAATTCTGTCACATGCTAGGCATGTACTCTACCATTAAGCTACATCCCTCCCACTTTTTATATATATATTTTTTTTGTTTTGAGATAGTCGTACTATGTAGCTTAAGATAGCCTCAAACTTGACAATCTTCCTGCCTCAGCCTCCCAAGTAGCTTGGGTTATGGATATGTGCCACTTTACCTGCCCACAATGAGCTTTTCAAAAAGCAAAAACTACCTCTTTGCATAGCCCCTTGACACTTGAGAATTCCTAGCACAGCTTACAATTTTACACATACCATTTTACCTCAATGTTAAGATAGTGCCTTATCTTCTAGGCTGTTTGAATTTAAAATTTCCTTCTTCCCCAGGGTCTTGAGATATACCAGATTTAAACAGTTTCTAACGATGTGTTTACAAAACCCATCACAGCAAAAAAAATATATATTTAATCATATATATATATATGATTAAATTGTCAAAAATTCATAGTGACATCTTCAGTAATTTTTCTCAATATCAGTAAGTGTATAGTTTGAACATACTATGTCTTTGTTTCAATAAATTAAAAGAACTGACATTGAATTTTAAGATCCGATTTGGAGAAACTGATTTGTCCTGTGTTTTGCCAGTTAGTATTATATTGAAGTTAGAACTATTATTTTATCTAAGGGTTAAATGTAAACTTGTACACTGGCCAAAAAACCTAACCATTCCACAAATTCCATGCTAGGCTCAAGATAGCAATTTAGTAGATAAAAGTTCTACTTGTAGCATAATTACATATATGTCAAGGCCTGTATATTTACATTATCCAACATCAGTAAATTTGTACATAATTGCTATTTTTCATATTGCAAATGAAGAGCATAGAGAAATAACTAAACAAAGTCAGAAAGTTAGTAACAAGGTTTAACTCCTACCATCATAGAATACATTTAATGTTTTTGAGTTCCACGTAATTTACAAACTGATACACAACTGAGAGTAAGAACTTGGCTGAACAAAATGGCTACAAATAATGTTTTTAGATCTTCCTCATGCTCAAAGCAGTGTTTCAGCCAAAATTACCCAGCTTTTTACCCCTTTTACTTTGTAGACTTTATTATATTTTCTAAGCTATTTCTAAAACAAAATGGTTTAAAGGATGTGCTTAAATTCTGGTACATCATTCTCTTTCTAATTATAGTATGTGTGCTGCCGAAGCAAGCACTCATACTCTATTTTAAAAGTTCAAGTGCTGGTCACAAATTAATTAACTGGAAAAACTAATTATAATCTGATGGTCTATCTCCAGTGTAAGTCTAGAATATTAATGATGAATCATAGCTAGCTTTCTTTAAATTGTTTATTAAGTAAATTTCAAAAATATGCTTGGTTGGCTTATTTTAAAAGCAGAATCTTTAATGTTTGATTTCTTTGAAGGGCAGCATGGAGTAATTCTTAGGGATTTATGCTTGCTTTTTTTTTTCTTTTTTTTTACTAAGCTACATTTCTCTTACCAGTTTTCTTCAGGGTGGGGGTCAATACTGTCTTTTAATTACAGATCATACCAAAAGAAGGGACTGCCTTTAACAGATTTTTTTTCCACAAAAAGTCTGCGAAATAAATGTCTTTGAATAAAGAAAGCCTAATTTGGGGATCTGGTAAGATAAATGCAAATTTCCTTACTGTGATATGCAATAAATCTTTAGAAATTTCTTCCTAAAGGATTCTGTTACAAGTGTGTAGTATATTCTAGCACTGCAGACATGAAAAGTGCAATGGAAACATGTTGCCCCATACTTGTACACCTTGTAGCCTTATTAAGAATCTGCTATTATTTTCCTTTCCTAAGTGCACAGTACTAGGAAACTAAGCAAATTACCTTAATAGTAGCTTTTACATTTTCCCATTTTCTACTGGATAAAAATCCCTTAGTCTTGTATTTCTAACACTACTTCAATAAGCCTCTTTAGATCATTATTTGGAGCTCAAAAATCAGATGGGACTTATGATAGGTAGGAGATTTTTGTTTTCATGTTTAAAACTTGTCCAAAAAAGTTTCAAATGTTTATTTGCCACTCTTGCTGCTTTTCAAATTAGTAGAACTACTGTTAGCACTGATTGGCCTAGAATTACTGCCTACTGGTCAAGAGTCTGGGAGGTTGAGCTCTAATACTTTAATCGAAGCCTGAGAAGCAGAAGTATTTACGCTACTCCTAGAAGACCTAAGAAAAAAAGAAAAAAAATTACAAATTTACTACAAATTTATATTTGATACAGACCCCCCCTCATTGAAAAGATACTGTAATTGCATGAGTAAAGAAAAACATATTAATAGTTAATTTTAAAGTATGATCATTAATACAAATTAAGAAGTAATTTTAAAAAAGGAAATAGGAATATACTTTCAGTAAGTAATTCAATAAATGTATTTCTGTGAGAAAAATACTTTCAGCTTGGCAGTCTCAGAGTTATAAGCACTAATAGGACTTTGCAAGAGTAATTAATAACTTATGTAATTTAAGCTAAAGTGGAAAGTGAGGTGTGTTGGCAGGGATAAATGGTGGAATCATTTGGAAAATGGGCATATAATTTAAATGTTTTTAAAATATATTTTATGAGGACCAGGGGTTTAGCTCAGTGGCAAGTATGAGGTCATGAGTTCAACTCTGGTACCAAAAAAAAAAAAAAAAAAACCTTTTGTAAAATATATTTTATGAAGGTACAGGGGAGTTTAGCTACTTATATTTACATAAAAGTTTTTAATGCTTAAGAACTGTTTTTTTAGGACCATCTTCCCTGAAATCTCCATATGGACTATGAAAGGTATTGAGTAGCTGCTGAGTGTGGAAGAGTGGCAGCTCTAAAATCAGGATCATCATTCATTTTATTCTGCCAGCAATGCATAAGGCTATTGATTAAGCATCCCTAAAGACAGAATTCTCCTAACAGTTGCAGAAGAAGAAACTCGCTTTCTTTTTAGCAAAATAAAGTGTAATAAAACCCTGATGTGTGAAATTTCACAAATTTGGCCTTAAGCACAAAAATTATACTCCATATGTATACTTCTGTTGCCATTCTATACCCTGAAAAGATTCTATTACTCTTCCACGTACCTTAGTGACACCTGTGAGGCCTGTGAAGATACAGAACTCCGCTGGCTGCCTTTACTTCTAGTTACAGGTAGCTCTAATCCATTCTGAAAAATATTTAACAGTAATCATTAGACCTACTGGATTTTAAGAAAAAAATTTTAGATATTATGATGAACATTATAACTTTTTATGTTTATGAAGTGTTAAGATTAGGACTGGGGATATAGCTCAGTGGGAGAACACTTTGCCTAGAATTCACAAGGCCTACATTTCAATCCCCAATACCAAAAAAAAAATACTGTGTAGATTACCTGCTGAAAGTATGTTTGAAGGATAAAACGGATAGCAGCATTTTCTTCTATACAGTCAGCTAACATTTCATCAATGACTTTATGAAATTGCTTTACTTCACGAAGTTTAATGTCTTGTTCTTCTGGCGTTTCATCTTTTGTTTGTTTCAAAAGACGTATATCTTTGGTGACTTTTGCACACTGTTAATAAAGTCAATTATATAAACCTATTTTTCAAGAAATTTTAAGGATAAAGAACTTGAATTTACCATTTAGACTTGAAAAAAATTATCTCTAAGTCAGTTTTAGAAAGGTAATTATACCTGTTTAGTTACTCTCTGTAATTTTGGCTTCTGTTCCTCAGTTTCTTTATGTAGTTGAGCTGTAAAAACTTGCTTCTCTGATAATTTTTCTTTGGCCTTATTTGTTAAATACTCTGTAAGTTGTAAAGTGTTTTCCATACTCTGCAGAAAAGTTTTAACGTACTGATTAGAATAAAAAGCTGACTTCTCATTTTCTATTTGTCATGCATTTGCATAATTCATTTATTCTTGTATATAATAATACACCTTGATACATTTGGTGGCTAAATAAGTATAATACTTTTGTGGATTAAGTTTTGTATATAATTCCACTGAAAAGTATTTTAATGGTACTTAGAAGAAAAAGATAGTGAAATGCATTTTTCAGATTCGCAATTTATATCATATGTTCTTTCAACTTTCTTTGTTAAAAAAAAAAAACGTTTTTACAGATAGGGCTTGCTTATAAAGCATGTTCTTTTGTCTTTCTGTGATTTCTTCTAGATTATGTTTATCTTACAAACTTTAAGAAGCAATCTTAATATGATCCTTAAGAAATTAAAAATTTATTAAATAGATATTAAATTGGTGAATAGATGATAGTTTGCTAGCTATAATCTATCAACTAATAAATAATTTTCAGTGCTTAGCAATGGGATTTTAACTGATTCACCTAAAACGATCATCACTTGTTTAGACAAATGTGAGTTACCTTTAAATTAGACTCCTATCTCTATCTCCCTAAAGAGCCTGTAAGTTACTATCTTCATTATGCAAGCTTCAGAGACTAGAAGTAATAATGATAGTTGGTTTTTATCAGGTGTTTATTTCTAATGAACATATAGAATTTACCCGAATATCTTCTTCAAGTTCTCTAATTTGTCTCTGTTTATATCTGTATTTTTCATCCGCAGCTCTTCTTTGTTCTTCTAGTTGAGTTTTTAGCTGATACTCATCACCTAGAATTCAGAAAGCTTTTAGTTTGAATTTTCAATATGGGCAATCTTAAAATTATTATATATATTCAACTTCTAGCATTTTTTCGTTGTTGTGAAAGGTTAAATTCCTTCTACCTGAGAAAAAACCTACCTGAG
This sequence comes from Hydrochoerus hydrochaeris, assembly GCA_004027455.1. NCBI lineage: Eukaryota > Metazoa > Chordata > Mammalia > Rodentia > Hydrochaeridae > Hydrochoerus > Hydrochoerus hydrochaeris. Next base: position 91,447 of record PVLA01006106.1, on the reverse strand, counting down.
GAATGTAGTAGCCATTTCTTCTTTTGTTAATATACAGAAGCAACATGCTACAATTTTTTTAAACTTAAAGTCAACTTCCAAGGATGTGATATGCCACATACCAATAACACTAATAATTTATACCTTAGCAGACTAGTTACACAAAAGGGAACGGGAAGGGTAGTTGAGTTTTTCTGACCAAGTGAAACATGGTATACTTTTGCTCTCCATGTTTCACTAGTATTCCTCCTCTTAATAAATATTCAGCTTTCACTATAGATACATACATACATACATATATATAAGTAACTACATACTAGAAGGAGTCACTTTTTTAAAAGATTGTTTGTAATTTCTGTTGCAGCTGTTCAGCACTTGCAAGGTGTTTCCTAGAGCACAGATTTCTTTTTCAGCTTTGTTGATCTTAGCATCCAAACAGTCGCCTTGCCTTTGAAGTTCTTCTTTTTCTTGAGCAGCCTATGAAGTACAGAAGTAGTTAAAGTTATTTATTATAGAGGAAACATGTCTTTAAAATAGACAATACACTCAACAGTATCAGTTTACCTTAAGGCTTGCACATTTATTTCTTGTACACAATTTACAGCAGAAGACCAAATCCTGAGGCCTTCAAAATAAGATAAATAGAATTAACCAAAACTTAACTTAAAACACTAGCAGACAGTTGCCGAAAAAGTGAAGCAGTATGAAATTTACTGCGAAGAATAAAAGATCAGTAGAGAGGGGTTTGACAGGTATTAAATTTGAGCCTGAAAGAAGTTTAGGATCATTATCATTTCAAATCTTGGAAATAATAATGATAATATTTTGTCATAAATTTTGTAAAACAGAAAAAGGTCATTATGATAAATGAAATCTCCAAAGAAAACATGAAGTCCAAAACCAAAGTTTTCTTTGTGAGTTTGACACAGTACTCAGTGACTTTTTTCCAAAGTAACTCATGGAGCTAGGCTTTCTAGAGTTCTTCCAAACAATTCCAAAGAATTTCTCAGATTAGAGATTGACAGAAGTAGCATGCCTATGTATTAAAAAAATGACAAAGCTGGGCATGATGGCACGAGTTCTAGGACATCACCCGGGCAAATGCTTCTCTTTTGGACAAAACAGATACGATTATTGGCAGGCCTCTTCTAATGGTAACTGGAAATGAATACCATTTCTATTGAAATTCTTACTCAATGTTATACCAATATTGCCTTTTCCCTTACAATACAGGTAAATCCATTATTTTGGTGAAAGGAGTACCTAAGTGCTGAATTTCCATTAAAAGTCAATCAAGCCTATAATCCCAGGTACTCAGGAGACTAAAACAGGAGGATTTTAAGTTCAGGGTTAGCCTGGGTAATTTAGCAAGACTCTTCCTCAAATAAAATAAAAATGGGCTGAAGGCGTAGTTCACGCTACCTGGGTTCAGCTCCCAATACTAAATGAACACAAATCACAAAATTGGTTTTTAGTCAAAATCAGCTAACTTTTAAATTGAGTCCCTAAGAATATATTTAAACCAGAATGTAGTCAACAAGAAAGGTGTTTTATCAGTACCATTTTAGTTCTTAACATTTTCACTGATGTGTATTTATTTTTAAAATGTGAGTTACACATACTTTCATAACACTGTTAAAGCCACAAAGGTAAATACTTGAGGAAAGAGATGCTTACTAATTTTGAAAGAGGTACTCTGATGTTAACATTGTACATGTATAGGATGAACACAGTGCCCCTAAATATGTTCAGTTTTTATGTGTCGAAAGCTTAGCAAAAACAAAAGCTAAAAATTGTTAGATAAGTTATCCTGATTCCTTTCAGTGTAGATGTGACCACCAATTCACCTGGAGTATAGTGCAGTGGAAGAGTGAGGGGAACTGAACTCCAACAGACTTGACTTGTGGTTTAACTACCTATGAATTGAGTCACTAACTCACTTCCCTTTTGAGGATGACTTTGTTCACCCTGTAACTCCGGATCTAATTCCATAGTATACTGTGGGGTCCTAAAGTTATTCTGCTTCTAAAATCAGATTATATAATATATACTTCGGCCTAGGAAATTTGATACTTTGAAACTTTTTAAGTAACCTTTTAACATTTCAGAGCATTTTCAAATACTTGTAATTAGTTCCACTACATTATAGTCAAAGTTAGATCCCTATAACAACTAAGAGGAACTTGGAAATAAGGTTTAAAATATGCCAATTCATCCTGGTTGTTAATTGTATTTTTCAGTCTGGCTTTTAAAGAGGAGTTAGATACACTACAAGATAACTAAAACTGATTAAAGCCAAGGATGTATGCTCCATAGGCCATAGATTATTGCAAGACCAAAAACAGATTGAGTTGAACTACGAATGTATTCTGGCAGGCCTTTTCTAATGTTAACTGGAAATGAAAAAAGATATATTGAAGTCCTAATCCTCAGTACCTCATTTTGACCTTATTTGGAAATAGGGTCTTTGCAGATGAAATCATTAAGGTGGTCCTTAATCCAGTACCATATAACTAATGTCTGGCAAAAATAGGAAAGTTTTACACACAAATGCAGAGGGAAGACTGGGGACAGGAAGAACACCATGTGACCGTGAAGACATACCAGGATGGTGTACCTACAAGCCAAGACGCACCAGACTGCCAGTAAGCCACCAGAAAATGGGCATAAAACATTCTCCCTTCCAACCCTCTGAAGCCGGCTTTGCCAGCACATCCATCCTGTCACTGAAAGGAACCAGTATAACTTATCTAACAACTTTTAGCTTTTGTTTTTGCTAAACTTTTGACACATAAAAATTGAATCTAAACTGCTGAACATAAGACAAGGAATTTCATTCTAGCTGAAGACACTTGTGACCAGTAGAAGGTGTGCCTTAATTTGCAGTTGTGACAGCTGTAAGGAAGTTAGGTCAACAAACTATGTAAAGAGCCAGATAGTAAATAATTCAGACTTCATAGACCAACCTGTGTTGAAACTAGTAATCTGTCATTGTAGCAGGAAAGCAAGCAATTAGGGAATTTTTTTTTAGTGTGGCTCTTTTCCAGTGGATTTTCCTGGGCAGAGTACCCACAGCATCATAGCAATAACAAAAGCTAACACTTAATGAGAGCTCACTTTGTGCCAGGCATGGCTCTTAAGGCTTTGTGTATGTTTTCTCATTAAATTTCTCCCAGTAAAGGTAATTTGCAACTCTCATATTGCAAGTGAAAAAAGACCCCAGGTGATTATTAAGGATCATCTTGGTGGTAAGAAATAAGATGTGAACAAAACATACTCAGCATCAGTACATGTAAGTAATCCACTGCTGCCCTTGTTGGTAGAGAAGCTTAATTGAAATTGCAGTGTGTACCTTCTTTCCAATGCCTGACTGACTAGACCCTACTCCTCACCTTATGGAAACTTTTAAAGCCTGGGAGAAGGGATGTCCCCTTAATATTAGGTAGAAGCTTAAAGTACTGCATACCAACAAGTCAGAAGAAAGCTTGGAGAAAGCTGATTTCCCATAGGTTCGGCAGAATTTCCAGAAGTCAAAGCGACAAGCATGCCACACACAGTGTGGTCCTGGGAAAGGACCACATAAGAAAACTGGAGTTTAAGGGGATATGTAGAAGTGGCAGAGTATCCACAGAACCGCCTTGTGAAGGTGTAAATTGGTAGATCTCTTTCCCATGCCTACCCATGTGTGACACACATAGTGTGTTGAGTCATTCCCCAGACATTTCTACAAAGGAAATCACACTTGCTTAGGTATTTTTAAATGGGAAAATGAATGTTGCAGTATTCAGAATTACATCCAATTCCTTATCACCTCTTGTGGGTTTTAAGGTAAACAAGCATGGGATGGCAGGCACTCTCAAACATCAGAATGCAGCTTCACCTGATATATCCCCTGTGTAATAAGAGGGCAAGGAAGAGCCCCCTTCCTCTGGACAGCTGCCTACCAGGGCAACAGTGGTAAACTGAAGTTTAAGATGCAGGGTGATGTAGCTACAGAGGATGATAACATCTTAGGTATGGCATGGAAGCAGCTGTCTACAATGAAAAAACCTTCAAAACGTTGAACTGGTTAGATGCATGCTGAAGGTGCCCAAAGTGACATTTAGTCTTGAACAAAACAGATTATGAATCTTGACTAAATGAGAGAAAATGACATGATACAAATAGTAGGAATCAGAGGGCAGTGCTTTGATCTCATGGACTGGAGATGCATAGGACTGGGGGTGCTTTAGTATCTCCATTTAACAAATGTTTTGACCTCTTAAGTGCAATAGTTAATGCCCCTAAGTGAATGACTGCAATATTTTAGAGAAAATTTCACAATGATTCTTTTAAATTCAGAAGATTACTATAAATTAACAAAGAAAGGTTACTTCACACTATTACACTCTAAATCAATGAAGATTACCTTTATTACATAATAGGCCTGTGTTTTCTCCTCTTCTTCAGGAGGCTGCATAACAACAGTAAGAATTTCGTATCTGTTTTTCAGCTTATCAATTTTACTGAGTCGTTCATGGAACTCACCACTAATATGAAAAGACAAAACAATTGAAAGACTTAATGTATGCTTATTGAAGATACTTTGATTTCTGTTACTGCTGAGTTCAGACAGGTTAAAAGTGGTTTGCTTTTTAATTTAGTCAATTCACTGTGGAGGGTTTTACATTTTACCTCACTTGAAAGCTTAACAAGTTAGCATGCCACGGTTTCGTGGATGCTGACAGAAAGACATAAGCTTCTCTGGGGGCAGAAACAAAGGACTTTATAATTCACGGCACAACAAGTAACATGAACCTTCTGCTTGCATTGGTTCCTCCTTACTCTCCACAAGAAAAGGCTCAACTGGATGCTATACAAAAACAGTGGCTTTGTGTCAGCTGAGGAGCCTCAAGCTTAGGCAACCCAACTATTAGAAATGTGATTTTGACAGTAATGGTTTCTGCTCCAATGACAACCAGAAAATTATCATAGTTTCTAATATATGCTGGAACTAGAGAGAAGTGAAAAAGAACATGAAGTAATTCCAAGCTTCCACAATAATGAAAATATAGAGGCCAGGGATTTAGCTCAGTAGAACAGTGCCTGCCTGGCAAGCGTGAGGGCCTGAGTTTGATTCCAGGTTCTCTCTATCTATGTTCTCTCTCTAATATTATCTATACCTTTAAGGGACAAACTCAGAGCTTAAAATAAGGCTCCCCTGTTGAAGAAATGACTTAATTGCAGAGAACCCTTAGCTGTTAGTTAAACCAATATTTAATGACTATGCATTAAGCATTTATGAATAAATATTCACAGAAAACCAAGGACCATCAAATATTTATGAAAAGTTAACAAGATGAATCAAAAGAACAAAACAAACATAGAACAGATCTTGGGAGAAACTGGTAATGCACAGAAGAGAGTTTTCAAAGTATTCTAATTAGTATCCTCTAAAAAGTGAGTGGATATTAGCTCCAAGAATTCCCATAAAACAAGATGAGCTGCTATTTTTAAAAGTCCAATAAGAAAAACAACGTTTGGAAATGGGTTTTCAATAGCAAAAAAAGAACAGATTCAGTTAGTAACCTGGAGAGATGGTAAAAGATGAGGGAAGCTGGCCAGCAGGGAGGGAGGGAAATGAGGAAAAAGAATTAAAATATATGAGAAAGTGGAATAAAAAGAGTAAAAATAAAAAAAAATTAGAGCCTAGAGGACAGCTCTAAAGAGGCCAGCATCTAAACGTAAGCAACATGGGGAAAACACACATACTTCTGATGAGAAAAAAAAAAAAATATTAGAAAAATATTTCCCTGACCCAAAGAAAAACTTGAATACTAAGTGTTCACCTAGAGTTAACCAAAAATAATTTTTTAAATGACAATACACTGAAACACATACAGATAAATCATAAAACACCAAAATAGACTGTGACAAAGCTTCCATAAAGAAAACAAAAACCAGCTTCCCCACAGTAAATTGGCTTTCTCACTAAAACACTGTACTGTAAACTCAAAAGATATTAGCAGTGCTTTCAGAAAATACATGCAAGCTGAGAAGAGAAAAAGTAGAAGTGAAAAAGTGCAAAATCTTTCTGAGGAGGAGGAAAATAACTTTGTTCTTTTGACCTTAAAAATAATCAACAAAATAAACTGCATATTTTCCATAGGGTTAAAGAGGAAAAAAGGGGAATGAAATTCACTAACACATGAAAGACAGGAATTCATGGCAATTTCTTAATATTCCTTGAAAAGTTACATACTGTATAGACATACCCTTTATCCAGCAATTCCTCTACTAGGTATTTTCCAGGAAAAGAAAAAGCGTGTGTCATGCCAAGAACACATATGTTCATAGCAGCTTTGTTTATAATAGCTAAAAACTGAAGACAGTGCAAATGTTCACTTATCAGCAGGCATATGAATAAACAAATTGGAGTAAAACAAACAACGGAACACTAATACCCAGCAATAAAAAGATAGGATGAGCTAGGCATGGTGGCTCACACCTGTAATCCCAGCACTCGGGAGGGTGAGGCAGAAGGATCACTGCGAGTTCGAGACCAGCCTGGGCTACAAAGTGAGCTTAAGGCCAGCCTGAACTGCATAGCGAGACCCTGTCTCAAAAAAGAAAAAAAAAAAAAAAAAAAAACCACAGGATGAGCAAACCATGCTGCCTGCAATCTGTTTTTTTGTTTCCCAGTTTTTATTTTCTATTGGTCCATGTTTGTGCTACATAATGAATATATTCCTCACGGGAGTTAGTAGACATATGTAACACATGTTTACCGCATTTTCATTCCCTTTCCCTTCTCTGCCTTTCCCCTCCCTCCATCTCTTGGTCCCCTTCCATTTGTAAAAGATCTCCCTGTTTCCTATTGTTATCTTTTAGTTTGCTCTTTATTTATAGTTTGAGTTTCTCCTATAAGAGAAACCATGCAATATTGAAGTTTGTGTGCCTGATTTATTTTACTTCACAGTATAGCCCAGAGGTGCATCTGTTCTCCTACAAATAATTCCAGTTTTTCATTTATGGTAAAGTCGTACTCCACTGTGTATGCATCCCACATTTTATTTATCTGTTCATCTGCTGATATGCATATAGCGCGCTTCTAAGATTCAGCTATTACGAACTGCCTGCCACTTGTTTTTATACAACTTACATCCATTTTATTTTTTAAATGGTAGGAAATAAAAAATTATACTTCATGAAAGGTGAAAATTATATTAAAGTTTCAGGGGTCATAAAGTTTTATGAACACAGCCATGATCACTTGCACATTTTCTATGGCTGCTTTTACTGTACAGTGGCAGAGTTGACTTATGAAGACAAAGTGCAAAAAGCCTGCAAAGTACTATAATATTTATTATCCAGCCCTTATAGAAAAGTGGGGCACCCTCCGATAAAAGCAGCACAGATGGGGCTGGGAATGTGGCTCCACTGATAGAGTTCTTGCCTTGCACACCAGAGCCTGGCTTAGTTCTAGCAGCACCTAAAAATAAATAAATAAATAAATAAATAAATAAATAAATAAATAAATAAATAAAAATAAAAAAAACAAAAAGCATGGCTATGTCTCAAAATAAATATGCTGAATAAAAGAAGCCAAAAAACTATTCACTAATGGACTTCATGCATATAAAACTTTTGAAAATGCAATCTAAATTCTATGCATCACCTGGGTAAAGAGGCACATCCCTGGAATCCCAGCACTCATGAAGCTGAGATAGGATAGCCACAAGTTCAAGGCCAGCTTGGGTCACATAATGAGTTCAAGACCAGCCTGAACTGTCTTAATAAACAAACTTGGCCTAGTAAACAAATATAAATAAATAAACAAATACACTTCTATGGATAAAAAGACCAATAGAGGCTGAGGAAGGATGCATGGGAAAGAACTTGAGAGAGGAATTACAATAGGCTACAAGGAAACACAGGGGTCATGATGTGCTAACCATCTTGTTAGTGGTTGTACTTTCTCAGGTATATATTTTAATTATCCACTTTAAATATGTCATTTATTAGATCTCAGTTACACCTCAATAAAGTTACTTCAACTACAACAGTGAGGCAAGAAAGACAAAAGGAACAGGTGGCAATTTAGAAATTTGTGGGACGCTGCTAAAATAAAACTTAGAGGGAATTTTTATCCTTCAAAGCTTAAGATTAATAAACTACATATTTATCTCAAGGAAACAGAAAATGAACAGTTAAATCACACAAAAGAAGGGAAAAATCATAAACATGAGGTCAGAAATTAACAAAATAGTAAATAAACAATAAAAAGATTTACCCAAAAGATCAATAAGATTTTCAAAAACTAATAAATCTGACTGCCTTTGGTAAGATTATCCCACTTAAAAAAGAAAAGGAACAAATAATATCCAGAATGAAAAGTAGAAAAAAATAGTAAAAAAATTAAAAGCACTTATAAATTTATAGCTACTTAATAAAATGATATTATAGACAGCTTGACAGCAATAATTTGAATTAGATAAAATTGAACATTTTTCCCATGGAAAACATAATTTGCCAAAATCAAATCAAATAGAAACACAATATCTGGGTTGTTCTACAACTAATAAATAAACCAATAAATAAAAAAGGCTGAAAATCTTGTCCCTGAGAAAAACTCCAGATCTCCAATGGCTTTACTAATGAGATCTTTGAACATTCAAAAAAGATATAATTCTACTCTTTTGTAAGTTTATCCAATATACAGAACTAAGAAACACACAAGTCATTTTGTGACAATATATATAACCTTAAAAACCTGATAACCTAATAAGAGCAATAGAACAGAGAGACCTATGGGTCACTTACATACATAAGCATGGATACAAAAATTACATTAAAATATTATCAGAGAAAATTCAAGTATTATATAAAGAATATGTCATACAAGGAACATAAGTTTGATTTAACTTCAAAAATCAGATCAATGTAATTTTTGTGTTTTGTTTTTTTTGAGATGGCCTCGCTGTCTAGTTCAGGCTGGCCTTGAACTCACTGTGTAGCTCAAATTGGCCTTGAAGCTGCAGTGATCCTCATGCCTCAGGCTCCCAAATGCTGGGGTTACAGATGTGCACCCCACAACTGGCTCTGATCAGTACAATTTATTACATTAATGGACTGAAGGAGCTACATGGCAATGAATATAGAAAAAGTATATGATAAAATTTGACATACATTCCCTTAAATAAACCTCTTAGCAAGGAATAAGAATATATAGAGCTCTCTTAATAAGGTAAATGATATCTTAAAACAAATAGACCTGGTGATGTACTTCAGTGGTACAGCATATGTTTGAGCCCTTGGGTTAAATCCTCAGCATAGAAAAACAAAAAACCACACCTCAGTAATATTTATACTTGATGACAGAACAATGAAAGCTTTCTCTTAGAGGGTAGGCACAAGAGTACCCATAATCACCATTATTTGGTTGAAAGGGAGGTCCTACTGAGAATTACAGTAAAGGAAGAAAAAGAAGTTATAAAAACTGGATGGAAAAATATTGTCATTCTAAAATGTTATGATGAAGTATCTAGAAAATTAAAATCTACACATGAATTGTTAGTTAAGCAAGATTGTTCAATACTTAACTTATAGAAATTAATTATATAATATATCTGTATACCAGCACCAAACCAAAAATGAAATGTTTTAATAGAAAGTAATGTTAAAAAAATTTGCCTAGGAATGATCTTAAAAAATATGCAAAACATCTACAAGAAAATGCCTTCAATGAAGGCAGCTATAGATAAATGCATAAAAACTGAAACATTACTCGACCCTCGCCATAATAAACCACATACAAAAATCAATTCCAAGCGGACTAGTGAGCGATCTTAGTATAAAAGGGACAAACAAGAACGCAGAAATAGCCAAAGACAAAAGAAAATAGAGCCTAGGCTGATGGTTATAACATGCTCTATGTCTTATATTAAAAGACTTTTCAAATGATAAGAAAAAGTTGAGCACCCAGGTGGTTAAGGAAGTAAATGGTTCACCTGACATCACCCTTAACATTTTTTTCTCAAAATTCTTTACCAGTGTTTTAAAACTCTGATAGTCACCTTATGCCTTGCCGTTCTTGATCAGTGTGTCTTATTTGTGTGGCAAGCATCCTTTGGTGAACCTTAATTTCCTCAGTTCGCTCTTCCATGGACGTAAGCAATTGCTGTTTTCTTTTTTCCAGGGACAGAACTTCTTCTGCCTTACTGTGAAGCATTTCTCGAGTCCGTTTAACCTCAAGTTTTAAGAGATTGTCCTCTATCATCAAATCCTGTGAACATAACAAAATTTTTAAGTACTGAAATAATTATCTTTATGCCAAATCAAAATGTTTATATTGTATAAAAATCAAACTTGAAAACAGACCACTTTTCTAGTTTGACCACTAAGGACTAAATTTAAATTAAGTCAGGATTCTGCTTCTTTCTTTTAAAGGGAAGGGGATGTGGCTATTCCAAAACATGATTTTATAATTCAATTTTAAATTCAACCTTTACTAAAAAACAATAGGAAAGAGTTATTCCTAAAAATTAAACTTACAATATTCAACAAATATAAAGTTATACAAGTGAACTTTTTATAAGCTAAATTTCATAAAATAACATGAAAGTAAATTTTTGTTTTAAAGAACTTCAGTTATGAGTACTGACATAAGAGTAAGCAAATTGATCAATTTTCAGAAAAGGAAATATAGAAGCAAACACTCCAGAACATAAGATTTCACTATTTCATAAACCTAACTTTTCAGGTAGAGAAAAGAATAAATTCCTATATCTAAAATGAACAAAAATAGATTCCAGGTGAGTGAAAAAATAAGAGGTTAAATCAATGCACTACTAGAAATAGCAAAATGATTTTTAGAAGCTTCTAAGCATAAAAATTATAAAGAAAAAATCCTGAAGATTTGATGTTTAATGAAAGATTTTATGTCAAAAACACTGAACAAAAAGTTAAAGTCAGGGGCCAGGGAGACAGCTCAGGGGCCCAGCACCTGCCTAGCAAGTGTAAGGTCCTGAGTTCAATTCCTGATACCAAAAAGAAAGTCAAATAGGGAAGGTGTTGACAATATCATAATATTTTTAAATATGAAAATATTTCATGAAACAATTGAAAATACAAACCCCCCAATGGAAAAAATGGGCCAAGAATATAAACTAGATATCCAGAAAGAAAAATTATGGAACATAACATGGTGAAAAATGTTATAAACATTTTATTTAAACATAAATGTTTAAAATTTTATCTTTACATAAAATGTTTAAAATATCACCAATTAGAACAATTCAGATTAAAACAATGAGATATCATCTGTCTACTAAACTGACAACACTTTTGTAAATTAAAATATTCAGACTCAGTGGCAATAAATAAAGTAGAATGCTTATACATCACTGCTGGGGTGTAATCAAACATCTAGAGGTCAATTTGACTTAACAATAGTTTGAAGAAAAAAATATTCACTTTTTGAGTCACAATGGTACAGGTAGGAATTTATTGAACAACTCTTCAATGATATATGTGCCAAACACATTGGAAACAAATATATATCTAAAAGATAGAAAATGCTTAAATTGTAATAACTTTGTAGAAAGTCTTTAAGAGTTACTTGTAAAGAGTAATGTTTTAGGAAACATATTAAAATTTGAAACAGGAAGCATATAAAGCCAAATTTTTAAAAGAAGGAAATAATAGACTTTATCTTGGTAATCAGAATGACTCTTTTCTTCCTCATTATTTACTGTTTTTAAAATTTTCAACAATGAACATGAAAATATATGGCTTTTAAAAACATATATGCATATAATTTTATGGCACCTGTTTATAAACTTTGGCTTTATTAAGTTCTTTCTCTGAACTGTCGATAAAAAGGTTTAATTCCTTCACTTTAGTCATAAGGCATTGTTTTTCATCACAATTTTTACTATTTGACTTCTTGAAAAAGTAAAGATCATTCTGTAAAAAGGAAAAAAAGGTACATAACACGTTTTACATAACTAATTTGACATTATAATAAACATATCTTGTTTTATATGCTCTAATATTTATGATAATAAAATATTTTAATCTTTCATCATACTCACAGAGAAACTTTTATTTTATCACCTATTGATGTTTTGAATTTATTCTGAGTTCAATCATTCCGGGAAATACTGTATGTGGTTTCGCTCCAACCTAAATTACAAAGTACTCACCATTTATGAGAGAGGAGTATACACTTTATTTCATTATAGGGTTCACCACTGCCTTTCTGGAGTTCATTGTTTGATTCTATTCAAGTTCTAGATGGTCAAAATATTACAGAAAGCACAGCTAGAACCCAGGTTTACAGTACAAACTCTGCATCCACACGGCCTTATATATTAGCAATGTGATGCTTGTGGGCAACCTACCCTTGCTCAGTTCCTTTATCTCTAAAGTGGAGATGAGAACACTCCTTACCTCCTGACTTGTCGTGAGAGATAAAGAAATTCCTGTCAAAGAGTATGTGCAACAATGCATGACACAAAGTGCCATGTACATGCCAGCTGCTATTGTATAATTACATATTTCCGGAGGGAAAATATTTGGTAAGATCAGATTCCATAAGACACACAAACAAGTCAGACACACCAGACACCAGTTTTCTAGTTTTGCATAAAGTTGCTTCCCTCTTCCCACTCAGAACCTAGAATAAGGTTTGTGCTCTTGCTCCCCGCTTCTGCTTCCTAAATTAAGACTACTTTCCAGTTCCAAGAGACCATATGCACACAGGCACTTTCCCCACACACACACACACACTTCTCTGCCTTTCTCACTGCCATGTTTTTCTGAAGTATCAAGACTTAAGGTTGCAGCCAGGTTGTAAGAAGAGAATAGAGATGTGATTTCAACAAATTACATTTGGATCAAAAGAGTTAAAAGCTACTATTATTTTCAACTTTCAGAAGTCTTGATTATGTAAGTAAAATATGGCAAGACACTGGAAGGGTATAAAAATGACGACAATCTCATGCTACTGTTGAGAATAAACCTTCAATAGGTTACCTAGATTTAATATATTTTAAATTAACTTGCATGTCTGTTAATTTACCTCTCCGTTAAAACCAGAGTTGAGATATGGATAAGTACTAGCTAACTATATGACAAAGAAGGTAACCAACACGGTTTAAAGAAGAAGGAACTATAAGCCTTCCCACAGCAAAACAGACATGACCCAGACCAGGGTAAATGTTCAGATTTAAAAAAAAAAAGAAGAAGAAGAAGAATCTTTCTCCTCTTCTTCTGTAGTATCAGTTCTTCTCATGTTCTAAATAAAACCGGTACCACTGGAGTACCTACTAAAGCACTGTGATGACATGTACATTGCTACTTGTTCCCCAATGCCCTGAAATAACATTACATCTTTTCCATTTGATACCCAAGTAAAAGTTTAAATACATAGGAGTAGTGGTATCATCTTGAATTTCAGAACGTTTTATCTGATCCCAAAGCTTGCGTTCTTTTCTAGTAAACAAAAGAAACACATAAAAAATTTCTTCAAATTATAAATTGCTTCAAAGCAAAATTTTGACATCTCAGAACTAAAAAATGACAGGAAAATTCTGCTTCTAACCACTAGAGGACACTCATCACTAGCCTTTCCAGCCATGACCAACACTGAAGCCCTCCCAGGTTTTCACTTGTCCTGGTCCCTGCCCGTCCCTAAATCATACTCCTAGTTAAATTTAACATAGGCTTTACATTACAATAAACGTAGTAAGATTCCTAAAGATCAAGAGCATCATTGCCTTTGTAATTGAATAGTCATTGTAAATATTCTGTCATTAGTGGAATAACAACAGTAAATATCTCGTGAAAGAAGGGATAATCAAAATATTTAACATGGTAGGAACTATTCTAAATAGTGTACTCTTTAGGAGTATTTTGAAGTCACATAGATGAGGAATCAAACCATACCTCCACTCTCCATGTGCTAGCTATGTAACTGAACAAATTACTTAATCTATAAAAGAGGTGATAAATAGTATCTTCTTCACAAGACACTTATAAAACTTAAATGAATTAAAACAGTAGAGGCATGTAATGCAGTAAATGCTTAGTCAGTGCTAACACTACATCAGATAGTTGGTACTGACCACCCTGAGCAAAGTAGTCTTAGAACTATGTTGACTTAGAATGGGTAGCAACTAAATACTGAAAACATAAAAAAGAAAAAAGTATTTTGGCTAAGTTACATGAAGTTGCTTGATCTGAGTTTCCAAAAGGTCAAACGTAGACTTCTTCTCTTCCAATGACTTATTAAGTTCAACAAGTTTTGCTTCCAGAGCTTGTTTTTCTTCTGAATTAATTTCTCCTTTTAACCGTGACATTCTTCGTTCCATTTGTTGAACACAAAAATCCTGTGGCAGTTTTTAAAAAGAAGTCAGGAGGGAGATACAAACAATTTAACAGCATATCTATAAGGGTAAAAATAGTGAATATTTTCTGTTTTGCATCTTTTAGAAAATGTACCTTCAAAAATTTACACCCATGTAAATCTAGCAGATTTACTAAGGTTCTATTGTGACAGTATGATAAACATCCACTGATTGGTTATATTTTCAGATTATTTGTTTCATCATCAAGCACCCTGGTTGTTGCAGAATAATTTGTAGTTGCTCCCCTTAGAGTAAAAATTTTATCGTGAATTACTGACCTTCAATAATAGAACCATAGTAAATCTTCTAGATTTACATAGATAAGAATTTTTGAGGGTATATTTTCTAAAAGGTGCAAAAAAGATAGTCACAAATAGCCATAAAAGGCTCTTAACAAATTGGGGCTGGGGATTTAACTCAGCAGCATAAGTGCCAGCCTGGCAAGTGTGAGGTCATGAGTTCAATCCCTGATACAAAAAAAAAAAAAAAAAAGGCTCATAACAAATTGTTTTTAAAATTATAGTTTAACATTTGCATTTTGAGAAATTATGCACATAATAATAAGAGATGATAAGCATATAGTAATGTATGTGAAGTGGGTAGGGATGGGGTACCTAAGTTTGCACAAGTAAGACTACAGTATTTCTAGGTTTCAGGTGTCCCATAATTTCTTTTGTTTTACTCTGGGTCCACATGTCCCAGGTTTGTTTAAAACATGATTGTAGAGTTGTCTTTCCTCTTGCCCAATTATTTATCATGGAGGAAACCAGCTACTTTTAAGGCTCCCCAGCCTTTCTACTGACCTAAAGCAATATCCCACATAACATCTGTCTGTATTTCCGAAAGACTACTTAGACCTTTGTCTTCTTAGGATGGTGGATGGCCTGAGAATCACAACTATAACAAATCCAATGGAAGAGAGCTCCATGAGTAACACCTACCTGACTGTACATAATTTGTTGCTGTTTTAAGGTTTCAAAGTCCAGTTTATGTAACTGATTGTTAAGATGCTTCAGAGTAGAACGGGTTCCTTCAATTTCTGCTACAAGAGCTTTTTCTTTCATTTTCTCGTTCTGTAACTCCTGGACTTTCTTAAAAAACACATCTTTCACCATGTTCAACTGAACTTCCACTTCCTAATAATGAGAATTATAGCATTTAAGGAAATTATAATATCTTGAAATGTTTTATTTATACGAACACTATAATTTAGGATTTCATAAACAAATGAGCCCTTCTTGTCAACATTTTAGCCCCTGATAATACAAACCTTTTTTCCACAATTTCAACAAATTTCCAACATTTCTTATAGTCTCTTCTAGCAGATTAGCGTAGTACGTTTTCTATTCCTCTGTCACATACCTTCACCTGTCATCTTAATTCCATCCCACATTTCCCTAGCCTTAGAACTAAGGTACTCCACTGATGCCATGGGGGAGAGAAAGGAGAAACCACTGGCAACAAACTACTTGTAAGTTCACAGAGTTTACTGGAGTCTTGAGGTTATAACAGGGAAATTATAGAACTATTATAGAAGCCTATTATAGAAGAACCACTACACTTTCATGATCACACATTAATAATTGTATTCCTAATCAGTACCTTAGTCCTATATCTTATTTCTCTTATACTTACAACAAAACTCACTCACACAAGTACTATGGATGCTCAAGAAATCGAAACCATCTGAACCATCCTATCCGCTATTATTCTTACCCTCATTGCTCTCCCGCCTTCGAATCTTACACATAATAGACAAAATCAATAACCCATCACTAACTGTTAAAACAATAGGACACCAATGATATTGAAGCTATGAACATACAGATTACGAAGAATTAAATTTCGACTCCTAGATAATCCTTACAACTGACCTGAAGCCCGGAGAACTACGATTACTTGAAGTAGATAATCGAGTTGTACTCCCCATAGAAATACCTGTCTGCATATTAATTTCACCTGAAGACGTGCTTCATTCATGGGCAGTACCATCCCTAGGTCTTAAAACAGATGCAATTCCAGGACGCCTTAATCCCAGCGACCCTAACATCATCACGACCAGGATTATATTATGGTCAATGTTCAGAAATCTGTGGCTCAAACCACAGCTTCATACCAATCGTTCTCAAAATAATTCCACTAAAAGAGTTCAAAAACTGATCTTCTTCAATATTATAGCATTATGAAGCTATATTAGCATTAAGCTTTTAAGTTAAAGATCAGAGAAGCACTTCCTCTGTGATGAAATGCCACAACTAGACACATCCACATGATTCACCATTATTACGTCAATAGTTATCTCCCTATTCCTACTCTTCCAACTGAAAATTTCAGCTCACTTATTTAATCCAGAACCCAAAGCAACCTACTCAGAAAATACAAAACATAAATCACCTTGAGAAAACAAATGAACGAAAATCTATTTGCCTGTTTCATTACACCTACATTAATAGGAATGCCTATTGTAATTATTATATTTCCAAACATCCTATTTCCTTCTCCTAATCGCCTAATTAATGATCATCTAATTACAATCCAACAATGATTAATTAAATTAATCTTAAAGCAAATAATAACAATACATAATGCCAAAGGATGAACCTGATCATTAATATTAATTTCCCTTATTCTATCTATTGGTTCCACCAACCTTTTAGGCCTTTTACCCCATTCTTTTACTCCTACAACACAACTATCTATAAACCTAGGTATAGCTATTCCACTATGAGCAGCAACAGTAGTTTTAGGTTTCCAACATAAAACTAATTCATCACTAGCACACTTCCTCCCCCAAGGAAGACCAATTCTGCTTATCCCCATACTAGTAGTAATTGAGACAATTAGTCTATTTATTCAACCAGTAGCCCTAGCAGTTGGACTAACCACTAACATCGCTCCTGGTCACCTGTTTATACATCTAATCAGAGGAGCTACACTAGCACTAACCTCTATTAGCCCTTCTACAGCTCTAATTACATTTATTATCCCACTACTATTAACAATTCTAGAATTTGCTGTAGCAATAATTCAAGCTTACGTATTTACTTTATTAGTTAGCTTATATCTACACGATAATGCCTAATGACCCACCAAACACAAGCCTATCACATAGTAAACCCCAACCCTTTACCTCTTACAGGAGCACTATCTGCCCTCTTATTAACTTCAGGCTTAATTATATGATCCACTTTAACTCCAAAACATTATTAGCACTAAGTTTCCTAACCAATGCTTTAACTATATACCAATGATGATGAGATATTGTACGAGAAGGAACATATCAAGGCCATCATACAACAATTGTACAAAAAGGGTTACGATACGGAATAGTCCTGTTCATTATCTCTGAGGTGTTCTTTTTCTCAGGGTTCTTCTGAGCATTTTACCACTCCAGTCTAGCCCCTACTCCAGAACTCGGAGGTTTCTGACCCCCTGCAGGCATTAAACCCTTAAACCCTATAGAAGTTCCCCTCTTAAATACATCTGTCCTTCTAGCATCAGGTGTATCAATTACTTGATCATATCACAGCTTAACACAAAGCAACCGAAAACAAATAATTCAAGCCCTAACCATCACAATAGGCTTCTGCAAAGAAGAAACTACGAATTGAATGGAATAAACAATCCCACTATGACCAGGCTACTAACGTGACTCTGCTAAATTCAGAATTGAGAAAAGATACAAAAGAAAAGACCAATGCGTAGTGTTTCCAATGCACAGATATAAGAGACGTTAAACCATTTTAACATTAAGAGCATAGACAATAGTCAACTACATGAAATAACCTAGAAATGATGAATGTTTAATGTTTATTACTTTTGTTTTGGATATAATTTATTAAATTATAAGCCTATATCACATGATATTTTTTAATAGTAACTGTGGTTAGCAGCCAACTACAAAGTCCTGAAATTTTAACTCCTAGGTTTTGTGAGCCATAGGTTGACCCAGGACAATATTGGCAGCACCCTCATCACGCACATTTTGCCTCTGGATGATCTCAATACCATGTGCAGTCTCCTGGAAAAGAGGGACAAACCCCAATTCCCACTGCCCCCTCAACAGAGATATAACTTGACCTAGAGGCTTCACAACCAATTTATTCTAGATTTCTAGTTACCCCAGTGAATTGACAGTTAACATTTTTGGATGTTAAAATAACTTATTTCTAAGTTATTATATACAAATAAACATATTTTTTTCTTTCCCAACCAATGAAGCTCAAAATAAAGCAAAAGAAGTTTGTGACTGATACTTAACTCTTTACAAAGCAAGAAATACCTGGTATTCAGTGCATTATCTTTCACATCATAGATAAACGCCATTGAGTTTAAGACCTTCTAAAAGATGGCCTGGCAGTTTTACAGTCATTGTTTGGTCATAAGTAAGAGTCTACCCAAAAAAGTAGACTTGACCTTTTTCCAAATGAACAAAATCAATAGCAACAAAACCAAGATGATCAACACAACTCTGCTACATGCAGTACCATCAGTGCACTAGCTCCCTATTGTTTTGTTGTTGTTGTTGTTGTTGTAATTCAGCCAATTTCTCCAAAACTGTAAGAATTTTTTGTTCCCAGTGATCAAAAAGGCTAATTCATATGAATTTCACAGTCTTTATGGGTTTCTAGTAAGTTCCTACATTGCTCCATATCATGTGCTGTGGACAATCATGTTCTTAAGGGGAGAAAACACAACTTTTTAGAAAAATGTAAGATTTGGACTCAGATACCATGTAAGTCAAAAATACTACATGAGTTCATTACTCAGAAACTTTACAGAATTCTGAGGAAACTGAATTCTGTCCAAATAAAAATAGAACCATAGTTTATATAAGCTTCATAGAATGTTCAGGGATTTTGCTCAGACCTTAAGTTACTCCTTCTTCCTCCTCCTCTGTCCCCCAAAATAGAGTAAAAGCAACAAATACTGCTCACCATGATATGTCACACTGAGAGGTCACTTCGAAGTTTCCAAAGTGGAAATGGTGAACCAGCCTTTCCTGGTTTCTCAAAAATTTGCTTTAATGGTACCACTGCACCAGAGATGGGGGTAGAACATGGTGCCAGGATAGTTAGTAAAGTGATACACTTCAGAGTCCATGTGCCAAAATGTGGTGCCAGATTGTAAGGGGTTAAATTCAATCAGTGATTAGAATACAGATAATGAATACCGGTAGTGCTGGAGATTGAGCCCAGGGCCCTCACACTAAGTTACATACCCAGAGCCCTTTTTTTATTCTTTATTTTGAGACAGGATCTTGCTGGGCTGGAACTTGTGATTCTCCTACCTCAGCCTTCCATAACAGGAAAATTTAATCACAAACTAAAATAAAATAAAATGATCAGGTGGAAATCAGTTGTACAACAAGGTCAGTTTTCAAGATACACAAGCAATGTAGGAACAGATACATGGATAACAGGGACACAGAAACAGCAGGCACTGGAAAGGAACAGAATCCAGGGCACAGTGGAAAGGCTGCCTTTAAAAGAAGACATCAGGCTGGGGATGTAGTTCAGTGACACAATGCCTGCCCAGCAAGCATGAGGTCCTGAGTTCGATTCCTAGTACCCCCCCACCAAAGAAAGGAGACACCAAAGTGAAATGCTAAAAATACAAGAACCTCTTAAAAAAACCTTCTAATCCTCTAATTAGAAAGGGTCTAATTAAAGAGTTTAATTCATTACTGGTAGGGTTACTATACATTTCAAAAATTAAATTAAACTTTACCTTTACACTCTTTTCCTCTTCCTTTAGCATATCTTCCAAATTGGTGGCTTTCTCTTCCACAGACATGGTTTTCTGAGTTATCTGATTCAATCTTTTTTTAATGATCTGATTATGATTTTTAAATTTTTGTAACCTAGATAGGGAAAAGATAGAGAAAATGATAGAAAACATGCCTAGAAAATATTCAATGCAAACAAACGTTTATTATAAGACGTCTATATAATTAGGGTTCTTTGACTATAAATCCTTTTTATTATCACTATATAGCAAAAAAACTATGAAAGTATTTCATTTGAGTTTTTGTGATTAAAAAAAGCCAGGAAATTTTTAAGCTTAATAATGCAGTAGCTATAATGCTTCAATTATTTAACAAAATATAATCTTAAGTATTGTAATAATTTTCTAAAGGTACTAAAAACTTTAATCATTTAAATAGATTTTTTTCTTACCTTTGTCTTTCTTCCTGACAGTCCTTCTTTATTTTGGAAATATTTTTCCTCAAAGCTTCTAAGTCACTGGAAGTTCTGTTCACAGTGGCTTTTAAAGAATCTAGCTGTTTATTAGTTAACAGACAAAAATTATATATTTACTCTACATGTTATAGTTTCATTACTGACAATTTATATTCTGGCCACTTTAAGTTTTAACCTATATCAATCATGCCCATAGAACAGTAACTCTTTTGTATTAATGTATATTTATAGATCTTATTATTTATTCTCATATCAAATTTTAAATGTTTTTTATAATATAAAAATTAGAAATAGTTACATATATTAAAAAGTAAATGCAGAAGTGTCCAATATCCTGAGCCTTGCTTAAGAAGAACACAGGGTTCAAAACAAACTAATGTATATGTATGAAATGCCCATGATAATCATAAATTTAGTTGCATTTGGAAAAACCTCAAGAGATTCATCATCCTTCTAACTACATGCATCCTCCTAATAACACACATTTTACAGTTAATCAAAATTATTAAAACAAATCTAAGGTACAAATTTTCTCCTATGTAAGAACATTGGCAAAAACTTAAAAGATTCCACCCAAAGAAATTAGAACTAATAAATCTGAAAAAGTTGTAGGATACAATATCAACATACAAAGATCAGTTCATTTCTATATACTAATGATGAATTTTCTGAATAAGAAAGTTTTAAAAATCAATTTTAATAGCATAAAAAAGAATCAAATGCTTAGGAATAAATTAAACTAAGGAGATAAAGGATCTGTACACTGAAAACTATAAAATATTAATGAAAGAAATTATATAATACACAAATAAATGGAAAGATATTCCACTTGATGGATTGGAAGAAATTATATTGTCACAATGTTCATGCCACCTAAATCTCTCTATAGATTCAATACAATCCCTACCAAAATTCCAATGTTATTCCTCAGAGAAACAGGAAAAAAATGCTGAAATTTATATGTGACCACAAATGACTTCAAAGAGCTAAAGAAATCTGAAGCAAGAAAAACAAAGCTGGAATAATCATACATCCTGACTTCAAACTACATTAAAAAGCTATAGTAACCAAAACAATATACAACTAGATAAGAACAGACACATTAACAAATGGAACAGAATGGAGTGACTAAAAATAAATCCACACATATACAATCATCTAATTGTCAATGAAGATGCCAAGAAATCACAATGGGGAAGGGATAGACACTTCCATAAATAGTTTCAAGAATAATGAATACCCAATATAGGGCCTTTCTCTTTCTCCCCAGATAAAACAATTCAAAATGGACCAAAGATCTTAAAAGTAAAATCTGATACCATAAAACTCCTAGAAGAAAACATACAGTTATTATGGACCCTGGTGTCCATAATAACTCTTTTTGATACACCATCAAAAGCACAGACCACAAAAATAACAATAAGCAAGTGGGACTGTCCAAACAAAAAGTTTCTGCTCAGCAAAAGAAATGATCAAAATGAAAAGGCAATATACAGAGTGTGATAAAACACTTGCAAATTATCTGGCAAGGGATTAATCTCCAAAATACATAAGGAACTCTTGCAACTCAATAGTAATAATAGCAATAACAATGATGACACAGTTTAAAAATGGACCTGAACATTTTTCCAAAGAAGACATCAAATGGCCAACAGGTGTATGAAAATATATTCAATGTCACTAACCATCAGGAAAATACTAGTCAAACTACTGTGAAGTACCACCCTGTAACTGCTAAAATGGCTATTATGAAAAAAAAAATAAGTGCTGGCAAAGATGTAGAGAAAAGAGAATGCTTTCACGCTTTTGAGTGAAATGTAATGTTACAGCCATTAGGAAAAACAGTATAGAAGTTCCTCAAAGAAATGGAAAATAGAACTACCATATAATCTAGGATTCCTGCTTCTGAGTATATAGCCAAAGGAAATAAAACCAGTAAGTTCAAGAGATCTTTAGATTCCCATATTCTTTGTAGCATTATACACAAGAGCCAACATAGGGAAACAATCTAAATGTTCACAAACATGCTTGAAAGGAGGGAGGGACCAGACCACTCTACACCGATAGTGGAAATGGAAATTACAACCATAGGAGAGCAGTATGAAAAGTCTCCAAGAATTAAGAAAAATATCATTTGATCAAGTTATACCACTCCTTAGTATATATCCAAAGGAATTAAACATAGCATATTGTAGTGACAATGCATATTCATGTTTCGTTCTTCATATTTCACAATAACTAAGCTGTAGAAACAGCTTGGATGTCCATCAACAGATGACTGATAGAGAAAATATTGTATCTACACACAACGGAACATTGCTCAGCCATAAAAATAATGAAATCATGTCATTTGCAGGAATAAGGATAGAACCGGAAATCATCATGCTAAGCAAAATAAGCTAGACTCAATCAAACATCACATGTTCTCTTATAGGAGCAATGTAAAAGAAAAAGAGAACACAAGAGAAAGAACACTAGATTTCCAGGAATAAAGAAGATCATTGAAGGAAAAGGAATAATAGAGATAAAAATAATCAAAATATGCTACATGCATTTACCAGTATGCAAAAAATAAATTACTAATTTGTATTACTGTATTAATTTTAACTACTATATTACTAATACAGACTGATAAAATATTATGTAAGACTGCCAGTAGTACATTAACATCCACAAAATGATGCTCTGAATATAGTTTTAAAATAAATGATGAAAGTCAAAAAACAGAACCAGAAGGTAGTTCCTTAAGGAAAGGATTTATACTATTTTCATAACAATTTGCCATAACAAACCAGTGTTTTTAGTTGACATACCTCATCCTTAAGCTGAATTCTACTGGTTTCATGATTTTGATATTCTGTTCTAAATTTTAAAACTTTACGATCAGCAGCAGAAATTCTTTTCTCATATTCTATGTTATTGCCAATTTCATTTTCCAAAAACTTCATCTTTTCTTTAACCAAACTTTCTTTTTCTTTTATTTCCTGTTTTATCTTTGTCAATGCCTAGAATCAAAACAAATATATTTACTTAAATATTTGTTTAATATGAACAAACTAAAATGAAAAAGAACTTAGTTTTTATTTTTTCATTATTATAGTCAATGTTTATTTAACATTCTTAAGAGAACACTTTTTAAGAGACTTTATATAACTAAAAATAAAATATCAATATGCTACACATTGATACTTACAAATACATATTGTTCCAAGGCTCATCTATCTGAAACTTTGCTAAAGATATGAGAAAAGCAGTGTACTTATATACATAAAGGGTAACATCTAAAAAAAATTAACAGCACTAAACATTTCTTTTTAGAGCCAGAGATATAGCTCAGTGGCACAAGTGCCTGCCTGGCAAGCACAAGGTCCTGAGTTCAATTCCTGATACAAAAAAATGGCAACACATTCAGGACAACTTGTCTCTCTCCCTCAGTCAGAAGCTTTCTTTCTCTCAATAAATATATTCTATTCTTAAATAAATAAATATTTCTTTTCATACAGAAACTTGCATTTCTGTGAGTTTCCAAATATTTTACAGATCAGTATTTTTCATCTTTCAAAAATCACGTTTTAGCTATTGGTTCGGTTAAGAATATCTTCACTTTGGCTTGTTGGTAGCCATAAGAATCAGTAACTAGATATGTAATGAAATATGGAGAAAGTACTATGGAAACAAAGGGATGATGAATTTCACTCAAGAGAAATGTAGAAGACATGACTCAAGAGGCCTCACTTGAGTCAGGTCTACAAAAACGAATGGCAATGTATCAGTATTCTGACGCAGCTGAAGTGCAGGTATGAGAAGGAACATACGTGAAGAAAGAGTAGGGTAGAGCTGAAAAGCACGAGACTGGAAAGGTAGAACTTAATGCCAATTTGTGATGGAAGTCAAATGTCATGGTCACCCTTTAAGCCTTGTGAAATGAGATTTTAATGCTGAGGAACAAAAAGACCAAACAAGGTTTTTACAAGTAATATGATGGCAACAACTTTGACAAATTACAGGGAAAATCACCCTAAGATGTATTTCTTCTAAGTTTTCCCAAAAGATATCTTACCAAACAATCAATCAATCCTAAGAGACAGGGGGAGTAATATGAATTCTGAAATCAGTAAGTTTCTGAAATGCTGTGTGTAATATATTACATATTAGCCTATTAAATGGATGTATATGTGAGATATATTTTTAAAAGACATTTTAAATTTGTTTAATGTAGTATTCCTAAATGTTCTTAATAGCAATACATCTATAATGACAATGTAGGAATCCACATAGTTATTGTACTCATTCAACCAAAAAGCATGTTAAAACCTTTTAGGCTAAATACTTCAAATGATCATTCTAAAGTTGCTTGCATTATATTGACTTCTATGCCACTTGAGCAGATGCTTTAACACCCACTGCAACATTCATATTTCTTAAAAGTATTATTCATGGCAAAGTTCCCACATAGGTAACAGCAGAAAAATATTTTCCCTTTCTAAATATTGTTTCTTTTAAGAAGCCAATTTCAGGATCAGATAGCCAGACTTTCCAAGAAGCCACTAAGAAGACAGGCATTGTTTTCGAACAAGAGAGACAAAAAATTCCGTTTCACTTGCACAGGATCAAAATAAAATGTCCCAACATACGCCACATATTGACCATTCTGAGTTAAATGCACTTGAAAAATGGCAGATTCCAAGAAAGGTACTCTGATCCCTCTCTCCAAAAATACAAGAGATAAAACTCCTCTCTGAAAGGTATCTTCCCAGTGCCAAGAGGAAGAAAAACATTCTTATCACTAGAATCAAGGCCAGTAGAAATTTGTACAAATAAATCTTGTTAAACTACTTCCTGTCTTCCCAGTTACTCTCCCACAATTGCCACTCTTTGTTCAAACCTGTATGTAAGCATGCAGGTCTACTCACTTATTTCTTTGAGTTGTCATTTTTCATATGCAAGCTCCTTAGACATGTAAATAAAATGTGTATGCTTTTTTCTATTAATCTATTTTATGTCAGTCCTAGCCAGAAACCCTAAGCTGGCAGAGCAATTTTATCTTCTCTACAGACTAAATGCACTAGTGGTGAGGATCAGCTGCCCTTCACTCAAAAGAAATGATTTACACATCTCTTCTCAACTCTGTGTTCAATGGAGTCATGTTGGTATAGAAGTAGCTCCATCATAGAAATGCTTAAATCGGGGATAGGTATTGTTATATTTTGTTTTGTTCTCAGGAAGCAATTTTTAAACACTTAGAAGCCCCTATCACTTAAAGAACCACTTCTTAGATCCCCTCCTTGTCTCTGACAACACAATCAGATGTCCACCAGTAAGTAAGACACACTACAAATGAAACCAGACAGTTATTATTTGTGTGTTCTGCCAAATCAACAGACTGAGTCAATCAGTTATGGGTTCGCATGAAAATGCTAATTATGGATCTATAATCTTGGATCTCATACATTTGATTTACTTAGAGAAAACTCTGGTACTTTTAATTTACATAGGTGAAGCAGGACTTGATACTTGAAAGTAATAAGAAATTTAAAACTAGCTATCACTATCAGCATTAAGAATTAAGAAGACCTTAGTAAAATTGGTTCTCCCTTATTCCTCCAAGGGAGGTATTGCCTACTTTGTTAGTAAAATACCATCTCATGCAGAAATTTAAAATAAAATACTCACAGTTAAGCCATAACTAATTACTAGAATGCTAATGTCCCAGTGGCCAGGGCTGGTTGCCTTCTCATGAGATAAATTCAGAGTACAGTTTAACACATCTCACCCACTTTCTTCCCTCTTCAACCTCTCCATCCCAACCCCTCCTAACCTCTCCATTTTTACTCACCCATCTTTCATTCCTTAATGACTTCTCAAAACCATTCTGCTAAATTACCTCCAAAAGTAACAAGGAAGGGGCTGGGGAGTTAGCTCAGTGGTGAATACCTGCCTGGCAAGCTTGAGGTCCTGAGTTTGATTTCCGGTACCCAAAAGAAAACAAGAAAAGTAACGAGTGATAACGGTAGATCTGCACCTCCCCTTTTGATTTTCTACATCATTGGTGCCCCAGCTTCAATAGTAAAACTTTTTTGGCTGTCTAGGTTTCTTGTCTAAACCTCCCTCTTTGTCCCTTGGTTATCTACCAAGGTTCATTTCCTAAAATTGTAACTTTCTGCCAAAATAGCATAGATGTTAAATCCCAGGCATCATGGACAACCACGTGTAAGATGACACATTGGTTCTGTGGCAATAATATTTGCTTCACAATTAAAAGATGGCAGGATCCAATCTTGACCATTATAATACTGTAAGTAAATAATCTTCATAAAAATCACTTTTGTAAATGGATAAAGGGTCAACTTTGAAAAAGATTTACCAAGATGATAAAGTCTGCTACAAAGTGACTTTCATTTGGAATAATGAGTTAAACACAAAGAGGCAAATATATCTGAACATTACAAGAGCCAACTACGTTACCATGGCACAGTCATCTATGTCTCGATCCCTCTTCTGCATCTGTTTTATTGTGTTCTCCCACTGTTCAATGAGTTTTTGTCTTTCATTATGAATCTTACGAAAATCTTGAGCTGCTTTATCTAGTTCTAACTGTCAAATAGAGAACAAATAACATTTTTGAGAATGTAAGTACTTTTGCAAACATCAACTTGAAAATCAAGAATAAAAACCTTCATGGACCAACCTGGGCACTGAGAGTCTCTGTCAGTTCATTGTCAAGAACCTTTCGCTTCTGATTACATTCCAAGGTCAGTCTTTCTAACTGCAGGGTCAGTGCCTATGATGTGATGCAAAATATTTGTAATTACTATTCTCTAATTTAAAAGTTGTTAGATATAACTATTATTGTTCGTACATTATGTCTAAAACAACTATACAATGTTGTTTTCCTTATCTTTTAACTTTAAGGGGTTAATTTGTTTTTATAGAGATTCATAAACATTGAATTGTTTCTAAAATAATTTTAATATTTTCTAAAGAAAATTAGAAAAAAGGTTAAATTGTAATATGCCATTTGGAAATACCTAAAATGGTACATTTGGTATTAAACCTCTGAGAAAATAGCAGACTTTATAACAATGACTTTGTTAGTATCCCAAGATATAAGTGGATATCAAGAAATGGGTTAGAATACCACTCACTAGCATTACAGCAAATCAGCAAACAATATATATAATACCCAAACTTTTAAACAAAATAGATAAATATCAATAAATGGTTCTAGTACAAGACTTTCTCTTCTCAAATGCTTCCAAGAATCCTTCTACATCAGGATATCAATTACAATCTATCATTTCTCACCCTAATTTTATTATCATCTTGTTGTGCATATTTCTGAAGAGTGAGGGCATCACTGTCTTTAAGAGCTGATTCTTCTAACCAAGCCTCCAACGCTTGCTGGTCCCAGTTCATTTGACATTTCAAAGCATCCAGTTTTTGAGTAGCTTTAAATATGCCATTCTAATTTCCAAGGAATGTGAGAGGAAAGAAAAATTGCAACATATTATTTACTATACAATAAAAACATAATATTACAGACTAGAGAACATATTCAGAAGAAATCCTGCCTTCCAGATGTTTATAGTATACTATTTTAATTATATAGCTATTATCCTTGTAAATTATAAAATAGAGATTTGAATATACAAAGCTGAGAACAGTAGTTAACAAAAGTTTTCTTTAAAAGGCTTTAGACTTTTAAAACAATGTCAGTTATTCCACCATAGTCACCCTAAATACATATATATGCAATCTTAATAATAGGCTTAATATGCTAAAACCCATGACAAGTTCCTTCCCCTCAGCACCACTTCTAATTGTTTTTGCTCCCCCTAAGAGGTCTCATGAGTTGAAACTTTGGGAGCACCTCTAATTTTACAGTCATGAAAGAAACAAAAATATTTCTGTAAATTTAGTCATTTACCAAATCTAGACTCATAAAAGAAAAGCAAGAACAATATATAAACAAATGCAAATTAATATACATAATTATATTGCATACATAAATATTATGTTGTATTATTATAAAATCTGTATGTATGTGAATGTATATATACTTACGCATGCATATTTATGTATACAAGCATATGTAAAGAGAAGAATAAAAACATTTGAAAACAGCTCCCAAATCAAGTAATTGAAAACTAAAGAATGGGAAATAGGTTAAGGAAGTTTAACATGAGAATCACAAAGCTTAGAAATAAACACAAAAGGTAAAAATTTTAAATGAAATTCAAAACTAAAATTGATGTGGCTTGTAAAAATATAACACCTGCTAATCAGGCCTAGTATTTTATAACAGGTGGCCAGCATGATACTTTAAATACAGTAAGTAAGCAATAAATGAATATTGGGGGGAAATGTGGTCTTTCATCATTATTTCATTCAAACCATAGCTCCATATCATTTCATTGTACAAGACAACAATTTAAGTAAATGTCAAGAAATAGATGAATGCCTTTCCTATACAGAAATAAAAAGCTCATCTAGTGAGAGACAGGTACAGTAGTATAAGACTTTCAGTAGCATACTTCCTTGTCAGTCTTCCGTTCTTGTATGGTAGCCATATCGTTTTCTAGTCGCTGTATTTCATTCTTTACTCGTCCCAATTCTCTTTCAGCAATGGCCTTAAAATGTTCTTCACTTTCAATCTCATTCTCCCTTGCTTTGTAAAGAGACTAGAGAGTAATGAACAAAGCAGAAATACTTTTTAAATTTTACTATTATGATATATTTATAATAATCCATTAAGCAAAAAGAAGTTCCTTCCAAACACTCAGATTAAGTACTAATAACTCCTCTATGATGAAACCTTCCCCCTAGACTGTGATTACAATGTCGCTGACATTGCTCAATAGTGGTAAGAGTCAGCCCATGCACTTCCCAGAGGAAATATCATCATCAGTCTTCAGATACCACATTCATCTAGCAAAACTAAAGAAAACAAAAGTTTATGTGGTGGGACCTAAAAACTATAATTCATTATTTATCCATAAGTAAGAAATAATTTTCAAAAATAATCAAACATAATTGGGAAAAGAATATATTGTTGATCACATATTTTAATTAACAGATAATTTTAAAATAATTAAAAACTAATGATAACTGGGCATGGTGGTGCATGCTTGTAATCCCAGCACTTAGAAGGCTGAGGCAGGTGAATTGTTGCAAGTTCAGGACCAGCCTGGGCTACAAACTGAACTCAAGGCCAGCCTGAACTGCATAGCAAGACTCTGTCTCAAAAAGACAAAAAAAAAAAAACATAGGGGTGGTAAATATTTCTTACAGTATATTAGACTACAATTGCACCTTTGGTTTTTAATGTAACAAAAAATCTGTTGACTAGTGGTCTTGTAGTACCCTCAAAGTTAATACTCTCTTTTTTTTGGAAGGGGGTATCAGGAATCAAACTCATGATCTTGCATCTGCTAGGTAGGCACTTATGCTGCTGAGCTATATCCCCAGCCCCAAAGTTAATGCTCTCAATATTAATTTTATACTAGTAGTATTATAGTTGCTACTGTTGCAGGAAGTGTATCATCATTTATCTCTATTTAATCCAGGCTTGCTCATTCAAGTTTGATTGCATTGAGATATACCAACAGTGATTCTGTCTCTCAGGTTCCCAAATAACTAGTTTAATAACCTGAGGAAAACAACTGTTCCAAATAGTTTTTTCTATTACTCAAACTAAGGATTAAAGACTCATGAGTGTTGTTTTCATTAATATGTAACATCCTAATAAGATTTGCAAACTATTAAAGATACCTATATTTATTATAAATTGTTTTTTTTAAAAACATGGTTTTGTTCATTTTTAAGATTTCTAATTCCCTGCACACCTGCCACTACTGAGGTAATTGCTTCCCTCAGAAAACTAGCACAAGCTGGGAGAAACAGCCAGATATGCCCCATCCTCCCACAGGAAGCCATTAGAGATGCTAGGCTCCCACAGGCAGCCTGAGTGGGCCAGGAGAATCAGACAAACATGCCGCTGGGTGCCTGCTGCCATCAGGGGAGCCCCGGTGTAGCTACACAGGATGAGAGAAGAAACAGCCCCACCACCATGCATCCATGGCCATCTGGGAAGCCTCAGTGTAGCCGTGCGGGTCTGTAGAAGCTCACTCCATGCCCCACTGCCACTTTGGGAACCTGGGCTCAAAGAAACCCATGTGCCTGGCCCATTCCCCTATACTGCAATGCGGCAACCAATACAGGGACCTGGGACCCCACAACAAGCTTGTCAGGAGGAACCCAGGAAAATATCAAGACAAAGGAGCAAAAAGCAATCTCAGACCTCCAGCCCACACAGAACAAGTGTGGGAGATATAGACATGGAAGAAATTGGAAATCACACACCTGAAATCTCTGAAAGGATAGCAACTGAAGTAAAGCAACAACTTCATGAGACAGTAAAAGTAATCAGATCAGAAATAATATTTCAAATAAAAGAAGAAATCACAAACATAATGAATAATTGCTGAGCATATCTAAAGAAGATACAGATTTTTTTAAAAAAAGAGGAATGCAGAAAAATGATGGAAACCTTGAATGAACACTATAGGAAGGAATTACAATGCAAGAAACAGATTCAAACTGATATCCAGGAAGTTAAAAACTCTATCGAAAGCTGGAAAAACCACTTGAGAGACTGAAGACTTTCACAACTTGAACACAGGACTACAGCTGGCAATCATGAAAGGAAAAAGCTCTTTAAAATAACAAAGAACCAGTAAATAACAATTCAACAGCTGCAAGATGAATAATTTAACAAGAACAAAGAAAAATAATTTAATACAGTTAAGTGTCAGTGAAAAAGCAGGGGCAATACAAATAACATAAACAGACTATTTACAGGAATAATAGCAGAAAACTTCCCAAACATGGGAAAAGGACTTGGCATACATATGAATGGAGCATGTAGAACTTCCACTAGCCAAAAACAAAATAAATCTATACCCAATCATATAATAATCAAGATCCCAGAAATTCAGCACAAGAACAGAATATTAAAGGCTGTTAGAGAAAAGAAACAGATCACCTATAAAAGAAAACCTATCAGAATCACAGCAGACTTGTCAACACAAACCATTAAGTCAATGAGAGCCTGGAGTGAAGTGTTTCAAATCCTGAAAGAAAACAACTTCCAACCCAGATTGATGTATCCTGCAAAACTATGTTTCAAAATTGATGGAAAAATTAGATACTTCCATGATAAAGAAAAACTGAAGGAATATATGACCACTAAACCAACCCTACAAAGAGCGTTAAAGGATATTCTAGAAAGAGATAAAGATGACCACAGTTCCAGGAACAGCAGCAGTGGGTGATCACCAAACAGGCAACTGAATGAAAGGGAAAAGTGGGGGACCAACAGCAGGATAGCATGGCAGGGACGAGCCAATGCATTCCAGTTATAACCATTAATATAGATGGCCTCAATTCACCAATGAAAAGAAACACAAAGAGAGTGGATCAAGAAACAAGATCCATCAATATACTGTATACAAGAAATACATTTAACTCAAAAGGAGATTCATAGACCAAAAGTCAAAGGAGAGAAAACAATGTTCTATGTGACAGGAGACCAGAAAAAAGCAAGAATAGCTTGCCCATCAACCACAGAATGGATAAGAAAGATATGGTTACTTTTATACAATGGGAAACTAGTCAGCTATGAAGAAGGATAATCTTGAGGCTTTTGTAGATAAATGAATGCAACTTGAGATCATGTTCATGGATGAAATGGTTCTGACTCATAAGGGTGAAGATCATGTTATCTTCCTAGCATAAAAAACTGAAGGAGTTCGTGGGATCCAAAAGGTACAATAGATATTGTAAAAGTGATAAGGGAGGACACATCTAAAAAGAGAAGCTAGTAACCTCTGTTAATTTCATATTATCTTGTTTTAAATTCCTGTACCATTTTCATTGTTTTCTTAGGTTTGGTTTTATTCTGTCTTGTTTTGTTTGATTTTATTATGTCTGATGGTATGGGCAGCTATTTAGAAGATAACAAGATGTATTAAGCTAGCCACTATTGATTTCCCATTATCTGGTTTTGAAGTCCTGTAATGCCTTCATTCTTTTGTTTTAACTGGTTTTATTCTGTTTTGTTTGGTTTGGTTTTATTACATCTGGTGGTATGGACAGCTATTTTGAAGAAAATGAGAGATAGTATGGTAGCCATTGTTGATTTCCTATTATTTTGATTTGAAGTCCTGTATTACTTTCATTGTTCTGTTCTGATTGGCTTTATTCTGTTTTATTTTGTTTGGTTTTATTCTCTTTAAAATTAAAGAATAAAGAGATTTATACTGGGGATTTAGCTCAGTGGCATAAGTGCCTGCCTGCCAAGCGTTAGGTCATGAGTTCAATCCCCAGTACCAAAAAAAGAAAAAAAAGAGATTTATAATTTTTTCTCAGAAAAGTAGTTGAACATTTTTTTAAATTGACAAGAAAGTCCAATGCTTATTTAGCAAGTTATTCTGGACATCATCAAGGAATGAATCTCTACACTTAAACAGATTATTCTTAAAAAAGAAGTTTATTTTATTACTTCAAGTTTTAATTACATTTGTGCTATTTCTAAAATACATTTCCAATTCGTCTTAAATAGTCTAAAACCTAATTGAACTTTTTAATCTCATTATTATTGCTAAAATTTCAATTCTTCAACTCTACTAAAATATCTTGAATCCATAAAGCCTACAAAAGTGTGTAGAGTGGTTTGGGCTGAAAAACTGAAAAGGAGATAGAAATCTATTCTTTATTATATTAGTTTTATATTTCTGCTTATAGCGATCATTTCTCATTGCCACTGTTACATCCTTCTTATCTAAATCCGCTGTTACATGACATTGCATGACTTCTCCTTTAATACAAATTTTTGTTTAAAATTGGTAACAGTTGTTCCTCAAACTTTTTTTTCTATCCACTTTAACAGTCAAGGTTAGGTTTCCAATAGTAGCTAGCTTTCTATTGTATCTCTAACATAAAATCATAGACACAAATTGACTGTGAAATGTTTCATGACTACATGCATATAATCAACATAAATTTCAATACTGCCATACCTGTGTAAATGAGAATTCTTGCTTAACATTTTTCAAGTGAGAATTCATAGCATTAATTCGTTCTTCATAGTCATGTAGCTGATCTTGCAAGTTTGATCTTTCATTCTGCAGCTTTGATAACTGTAAATAATAAACACTGTGATCAATCAAAATCCTATTAATTTTTACTGTATTAAAGGACCTAAAAATCAAAAGGAAATTAAATGTTCTGCCACAATATGTTCGAGATGTTATAACAAAAATACCATAGACTTGATGTTTAAACAAAAATTTATTTGTCACAACTTTGTCAGCTGAGAATTCCAAGATCGAAGTGCCTAGACCCCTCGTTTCTGGCGAGGGCCCTCTTCCTAGTTTATAGACAGATGCCTTCGTGACAGAAGAAAAGCATCATTTGTCTCTCATCTCTTCTATTAAAGGCACTAAGCTCCAGTCCCTAACTATCTCCCAAAGTGCCTACCTGCAAAACCACCACACTGGGGATTAGGATTTCACCACATGAGTTTGGGAAAGACATAAACATTCCATCATATAATTTTGCTTGTTTAAATGTCCACAGGAACTTCTAAAAACTGTCTTTTAAATGTAAAACAGTGTTGTCATTTGGAGAATACTAAGGGAAAGTAATACAAGACAGAAATCACTCAGAATTGCAGCAATAGCAGGATTCACTGCTAAAACTCATTTTTTCAGTAGTACTATATATTTCCAGGGCAAAAATGAGATTCTTTTCCCTAACTAAAAATCACAAGATGATTTACATGAACAAGAGCATACTAGCAAGACAGAAAGAAAGAGATAGAGGAGGTGGAAGGGATAGAAGTTGAGTGAGGGAAAGGGGGCAGGAATCCCATAGTAGTGTCTATATACCAGGTATGATTTCTTCTCCCTCAACTCCTTTTCCAAGTTCATAAATTTAGGTTAAGCATAACAGAGTAGCTCTCACATGATTAGACTCTATTTCTTAATATATTTTGTTCTTATATTAGAACCTCTAATAGAAACAATACAGTATAACCATTAAACAAGCAAAATAAACCTTTGGGGAATCATAAGATAGTTTCTCAGAACCATTAGCAGATATGCCTCAAAGAAGGATAAATACACAACAAATCAAAAAAATTATATATATATATATAATTTTTTTTTTTTTTTTTTTTGCAGTACCGGGGATCGAACTAATGACCTCGCACTTGCCAGGCAGGCAGGTGCTTATGCCACTGAGCTAAATCCCCAGTCCAAAAATATATTTTCTTATAATCAAACGACATCTCCAAAGTTATGGGAACCTGCCAGGGATGCAATAAAGTCCACTGAAATGTAGAAGAAAATACTAAAATTTTTATCTAGGAACAAATGCTAACTTATTTATGTCCTGTA
This sequence comes from Hydrochoerus hydrochaeris, assembly GCA_004027455.1. Classification (NCBI taxonomy): domain Eukaryota; kingdom Metazoa; phylum Chordata; class Mammalia; order Rodentia; family Hydrochaeridae; genus Hydrochoerus; species Hydrochoerus hydrochaeris. The sequence continues at coordinate 56,416 of PVLA01006106.1, read as the reverse complement.
TTTTACTAAACTTATAAATTATATTAAATATTAGCTTGTAGCATTATTATATAATATTTATCACACAGATTTTATATATGTATTTTATATTAGCTATTTCATTTATTTCAGTTTTGAGACTTAAATCTTTGTTTACTTTGTCATAATTTTAATGTATTAAGATGAGTTGTTATTAATTTCTTCATTCCTATGACTTAATAATGAAGGTATGTAAGGCTAACTATATATTTTATCTACATAAGATTTTGGTGTTTCCTGTGGATCTAAATATAAAGCAGTGCCTTTATATTGTTTTCTACTGAACTACACCCCCAGCCCTCTTCTGTGCAGTGTTTTTTGTTTTGTTTTGTTTTTTGTTTTTGTTTTTGTTTTGTTTTTTGGTACTGGGGATCCAACTCACGACCTCGCACTTGCCAGACGAGCGCCTATGCCGATGAGCTAAATCCCTGGCTTTACACTCTTTTCTAAAAATAGGTGTTATTGTTTGTATCTGAAATGTTCCCTGAAAGTTCATGTGTTGAAGGCTTGATCCCCCCAATGCACCAATGTTCAGAAGTGGGGCCTAAATGAGGGTGCTACTTCATCAATTGATTAATTCATCCATTGATGAATTCATAGCTGAATAGGTTATTAGGAGGTGAGGCTTTGTTAGGAGAAATAGGTCACTGAACATGTACCTTTGAAGGTCATATGGGGACCCTGATCCCTTTCTCTCTCTTCTTCTCCTTCTCCTTTTCCTTCTTCCTGGCTTCCATGAGCTGAAGGGCTTTCCCCTACCACATTCTTCTGCTATGATATTTCTGCCTCACCACAGTGCTAAAGCCAATGGGACCAGCTGACTATGGACTTAAATCTCTGAAACCATAAGCCAAAGCAAACCTTCTCTCTTTAAATTGTTATTCTCACTGGGCATGGTGGTGCACTCCTGTAATCCCAGCACCTGGGAGGCTGAGGCAGGAGGATAGTTGCAAGTTCGAGAGCAGCCTGGGTTACAAAGTGAGCCCAAGGCCAGCCTGAACTGCATAGTGAGATCCTGTCTCAAAAAGTCAAAAAATAAAAAAAATTGTTTTTCCTCTTTGCAATGATAATACAAAGCCAACACAGAAAATTGGTACCAAGTAGTAAGGACCATTTCTGTGACTATGACTGACTATGACTATAAGGTTCAGATCCCTTTGGAACTGGTGTGCTGGATAAGTCTGGACAAGTTCAGAGATGCAGACGTGAGAAGTCTTACAATGTTGTAAACTGAGCTGAATGGTCAGTTCTTGTGGAAGCTCAGAAAATCCAAGTGCTACGAACTGTAGTTAATGGAAGTTTGTCCTTACAATGCAAAATATTTTATATCAGTCTGACAACTTGACCCTCGCTCAGGAAGTTCTAAACTGCACCTTCTACATTCTTGCTAGAATGGCCCTCTTTCAAACATTTCAACTCACTTTGAGCTTTAAATATCATAGGCAGAAACTCACAAAGAAATATCAACTAGAACGTGTTTTGCTTACAAACATATGCAAATAACTGTTGCTATGCAAACCTCCAAAATCCCTTTCCAAACAGTGTTTAATTTCAAGGAAAGGAAGAGCTAGCCTGGCAGCATTTCCTCCCCAGACCAAAGAGCTAGAAATGAGTAAGTGGAGTAAGTGAGAAGGGAATAAGGATTCAGGTTTTATAACTTTGAATATCAACTACTGTTTCAATAAAATTTTAAAATGCTTAACAATTGCCCAAAGGGCCAGGCAAAGTGACAGAGGAAGGACTTGGCTCAAGGGAGCATCAAACAAAATAAAGAATGCTGGGGATACAGCTCAGCGGCTTAAAGCGCCTGCCTGGCAAGTGAAAGGTCCTGAGTTCGATTTCTGGTACCAAAAAAAAAAAAGGAATAAAGAATGAGATTAAGAAAGGGCAGAAATAAAGGGGCTGTGGTGGTGCGGCCAATCAGAACACACATTCAACAGATCCTGGTCATCTTTACCTGATCTTCCAGCAATTTGTTTTCTTCGTTCGCCACTGGGAGGGCAAATCCATCCTCCCAGTGCAGCTCCGCCAGGAACTCGTTACTCATGGCAAACAGGTGGAGAAGTCCAGATAGAGAGAAGAACAAAAGTTTCTCGTCTGGCAGGGGAGACCCCAATCTAGCCGAGGCACCCAAAAGTTGCCACCAGAGCTCAGCAACCTCCTCGCGTCCTTAGTTACCAAACAGGAAGCGCTCAGGCAAGTAGGAGGGACTTCCTGTTGAGAATTCCCCACTTCCTGTTGGAGGATTTTTGAGAATTTCCGCAACTTCTCGATGCGGAAATTCTCGGGGAAACCGGCGGGATTAAGTTTCAACCTAAAGGCGGGTCGGGTCGCTCCCAGTTCTCCCAAAGGGTATAGAATCTGTGGTCCCGGTGCCGGCCGAGGATCCCTGGATCCCTAGATGGAGCTCGGTCCGCAGCTCTCCCAACTGCCTGCGGTAGAGGAGAGCTAACAAGGATGATAAACCTGTTTCTTTCCAAATGGAGCTGCATCCAGGGGTCCTCCGGCCTGCATGGGAACTCAGGGTTAGGGTTGAAAGATGTGGAGTTTAAAAATAGAAATATTTTTCCGTTTCTCGAAATAGGCTGGGTGACAGAACGTACATTGATGAAAGACGGGCGCCCCGCTTTCGCCAGTTCACTAGTTTGAATTTACCGGCTTGGGCTGGGTAGGCATTTGGGTTAGTTTCTGTGTGTTGTATCTCAGACTAGAAAGGACAAACACTAATCTTAAGTTTTCTAGATAAATTGAAGCTCCCTGAGGTTAAGTAAGAATTGTGAGCACGAGTTAATTTTTCGAGTTAATTTCGTGTTTTTTAATCTTAAATTTTCTAGATAAATTGAAGCTCCCTGAGGTGAAGTGGTTAAGTAAGAATTGTGAGCACGAGTTAATTTTCCGTTAATTTTTGTAGCGTAACTAACACTACAATTTAAATGTACATAAGAATATAAAGCAATGTATAAAGGCATTATATATCACCTTGATTCAACAATCATATTTTGACGTATTTAATCCATATCTTTTGCTGATATATAAGGTGTGATTGAAAGCTACAGTAAATGTTTAAATTGTAAAAATTACTACAGTGAAAGACACGTAGCCATTAATCCTTTTCAAAATACTCCCCTCTGACTTCAAACATACGGTTCCCACGTCTCACCACTTTTTGGAGCAATTCTGAAAGTCGTCTTTTATGTCTTTAGTTGTGATGTGTGGCTGCTTTGATGTCCTGTACAGCTTCAAAACGTTTATTTTCATGGTCGTTTTGACTTCAGAGAAAACCAGAAATCACAATGCTGGATCATGGTACTTAGCAGTAGCATTTATAATATTTATGATTACACCTCCTAAAGATGTTCACCAAACTAAACTTCCAGAACTGCTTCAGAAAATGACAAGAACGATAGGATAAGTGTATTCGGAGTGGACGGAGTATTTTTGAGACAGATTAATGGCAATTTTTCTTTTACTATAAATTTTTAATTTAAGCACCATGTATTTTTGATCACCCCTTGAATTTTAAAGTAAATCATGGACATTATGACATTTCATCACTAAATACTTAAGCATGCTTTGCTAGAAGTCTGCCAGCCCAACTCCTGCCAAAAAATTTCATGTCCCATATTTCAAGGATTCTATTTCTGGAATTTAAGGATGACAGTTTCATGTTTAATTCTACATGAAATATCCATGCATTTTTTCAAATTCTACAATTCTAACTTATAATGACACTCCTCCTCATCACCACAGCATGCTACATGAAATTAGTTCTCACTCTTGAGATTCTACAAGTTCTAAAAGGTAACTTGAATTCATATACTTGAATTCATTCGGAGTTAAACATCAAAGCTAAATCTGTACTTTTACAAGCCTTGTAGCTGAACTTGAAGTACTTTAATTCCAAAATGGTTAGGTAGATATAATCCTTTTATTAACTTATTTTCACATAATTAACTTCATCTAAATCAAGTCATTAAGGCTAAAATATAAACTGAACTTTTGTTTTTCAAAAATAAGTTTGTGTTTGTTAAAAGTGGAAAAGCATATACATATAAAGCAAAAGAAAACTTTTTCATCTGCATGCCAGTCCTTCCCAAGAATTTATAACTGTTTGGTGTTTCCTCTACTAGCATATTTCTAAGCTATAAATATATACATACATGAGACTTTGTCCTACAGAAGTAGAATCACATTATAAATATTCTGCAGATTCATTTTTTTCAGGTAACAGTAGTGGCCATGTTTCCATGGCAGTACATTTATATTACCTTTGTATTTTAATGCAGGCTTAAAATCTACCATTTCATCAGTCACATAACTTTTTAAACAATGCTGCAGTTAACATATTTACAATACTGTATGTCATCAATTCTAGAATGTACTTATTTTCACATTTTAATATCTCAGAAGCTGGAATGCATCTTTTAAAAATGTCTTAGATTAAATGTAATAAGATATAGACATTACTTATATGTGTTTCTTCAAAACATATTCTTGAAATAAAGTTGATGGAGAAGAAATTTTTGTTTTGATAGGTAATATTGAATTGTCTTTCATAAAGATCTTACCAGTAATGTGAGAGTATCACTGCATACTCTGAATATTATGAAGTATTAATTTTTTCATAGTTCAGAAACAAAATACAGTGGTTGTTAACATTTCAATGAGTAAATGACCCTAAGCATCACATCTCTTGAGTATGAGCATCACATTTTTCTAAGAATTTCTTTATTATATCCTTTGCCCATTTTCCCTCTCTTATTCTTTTATTAAATTATAGCTGTGCTTTTACTATTATCCAGAGTATTCTCTTAAATATATAAATAATATTTTTGTCTCAGATTGGTTTTGGTTTTATTCCTAACTTTGAGTATGTATATATATATATATATATATATATATATATTTTTTTTTTTTTTTTTTTTTTTTTTTTTTTTTTTTTTTTTTTTTTTTTTTTTTTTTTTTTTTTTTTTTTTTTTTTTTTTTTTTTTTTTTTTTTTTTTTTTTTTTTTTTTTTTGGTCTTTTTGAGACAGGGTCTCACTATGCAGTTCAGGCAGGCCTTGAGCTCACTTGGTAGCCCACCCTGATGTCGAACTTGCAACGATCCTCCTGCCTCAACCTCTGGAGTGCTGGGATTACAGGCGTGAGCCACCACGCCTGGCCTTTGAGTATATTTTAGCATCCACAGCTCAGAAACTGCTCTTGCTGCCATTATCAGGCTTCTTCGTCAGGCCCTTGCATCACTGACTTCTCTCATCTAGCAGCAGCATTCATTTCAGCTGTCCTCCTCCTATAAAAATATTTTCTCCTCTTGCTTTTATGTTTCTTTCTGTCATAAGGGAAAGTTTACCATTATCTTTATTGGTTTTGTTTGCTGTTTCCTCTTGTCCTCTTTGGCCTCTAAATACTGGTATTTCTGAAGATCCAAAGTCAGTAGCTCTACTTGTTTCTTCTTGTACTTGCTCCCTCCATGATTGTTTGTAATATGTATTACTCTGCTAGGGATATCAGCGTCAAACACCACCGACTGGATGACACAGCAACTATTTTCTGCAAGTTCTAGAGGCTGAAAATCCAAGATTAAGATGCCAGCAGGATTGGTTTCTGGTGAGGACTCTCTCCTGGGCTTACACATAGAGCCTTCCCACTGTGTCCTCACTTGGCCTCTTTTCTGTGCATTCTTGGTGTCTCTTTCTCTTTTTTCTAAGGGCACCCACAGTCAATCACTGTTCTCACCTCCCCAACCTCTAGAGGCAACTCTTTCATGAATTAGTTTCTTTTCTTTTAAATTTTCAAATAAACAGAGAGGTGGTATAGTATGCCAGTTAATAATTTACTGCATCTCAAATTCATCCGGTTTACCTGTTTTGTGAAAACAGGGCTCTTTAAAGAGTTGTGTTTTGTTTTGCTTTGCTTTGCCTTGCTTCGCTGTTGGTGTCACATGTTGTTTTATTTGTTTTGGTAGTGTGCCCAACATCAAGCTTTTTCAGTAGAGGGCACAAGAAGACATTGCAGAAGAAAAATGGTTTTTCCACTGACACTTCCAGAGCAGGTACAACTTCTCCACCCTGGCTCTGATACTCACAACTCCCTGGGCATCCAGCAGCTGCATCTTAGCACTTTCTCCATCCAGCACTGGGCTCCTGCACGCAGTGTTTGGTTCCTAATTCCTACAGCACACAGCAGCCAGCACCACCCCCAGCTGCTTTTCTCAGAAACCTCACCCTTCTCAACTTGAGCAGTTTTGTTACACAGTGCTTTCCAGTAAGACATTTCCCATTCATGCATTTGCCATCACCAAGGAGAACAGATTTCTGGCCAGTTCCACTGACACTGAGACGTCCGTGACATCCAGTGAGCCTGAAGCTGTGTTCTTGGTACTGTGTTTCAGCTTCAAAGCTGGTGGCTGCTCTTCAGATCTGCTCTTTCTGTATTCTTCAGAATTTTCCTTACTTCTTAAAAGCAAACTTTTTATTCCAATCCTATGGTAATTAACCTTTTTTTGGTTTCATTTCTACTTTTTTGTTTGTTTCTGTTTTCGTTTTTAGATATCTCACTGTGTTGCCCAGCACAGCTCACCTTGAACGCCTGGGCTCAGTGAATCCTCCTGCTTCCACCACTCAAGCAGCTGAGATGAGCTTTCCTTATTAAATTATCGTGTGGTTTCTCTCCTGATTCTCACCCTGGGCTCAGAGTGTTATAAGTACATACTTTTTAAATGTAAGTTACTTTTCTTCATTTAGCATGGTTTGTTTGGTATTCATCTATGTATATTGTGTGATGAACCAAGAGTTTCATTTTTATTGCTAGATCATTTGCATTTGGGGACAATCATGAATAAAGCTATTATAAACACATTTATACAAGTCTTCCAGTACACTTTTTATTTTGGAATAATTTTTTTTGTGTGTGTGTCTTTTTGAGACAGGGTCTCTCTATGAAGTTCAGGCTGGCCTTGAGCTCACTTTGTAGCCCAGGCCAGTCTCGAATTCGCAACGATCCTCCTGCCTCAGCCTCCCTAGTGCTGGGATTACAGGCATGAGCCACCACGCCTGGCTATTTTGTAATAATTTTGGACTTCTGTAAAAGTTATAGAGTACAGTTTCTGTGTATTCCTTACCTAGCTTCAGTTTCCCCTGTTAATCCACATTATCATAATGCTGATATATTATTATAAAGTAAGCTCCAGATTGCCCAGTTCTCCCCTACTGTTTTTTCTGTCCTGGAATCCATTCCAGCATACCACTTTACATTTTGTTGTTATGTCTCCTTCGTCTCTCTTGATCTGTGACAAATTCTGAGATTTCCTTCATCTTTTACTTACCTTGACACCACTGAGAAGTACTAGTCAGGTGTTGTGTAAAATGTCCAGTTTGTTTTTGTCTAATCATGTTTGCCTCATGGTTTGGTGGGAGTTGGAGGCTTGGGGAAAGAAAACAGAGAGGAAGTGATTGTTGTGGTTTATATCTAAAATTTTCACCAAAACTTCATGTGCTCATAGGTGGGGTTTTGGGGATGCGACTGGATCTTGAATGTGTAAAACTCATCCCTGGATTAGTCCAATGATGGGTTTACAGCTGGGTGTGATGTTATGAGGTGAAACCTGGTGGGAAGAGGTAAGCCATGGCCTAGAAGGAGACAGACAGATAGATAGATGATAGATAGAGAGATAGATAGATTTCCTCAGACCTGGAACATTTTCCTTTCTTGGTTTGTTCTATATTATTCATCAGGACTGCATTATTCTTCAGTTTATCTACAAGCTCAGAGGAACCTTTCCTGCCCATTCTAATCCAATATAATTTTTCCCTGTTCTCTCATGGCAATTTTTTCATATTGCGCAATTATACCCAAGCAACACTCTGCATTAGTAGTTATGTTTATATTTTCTTGTTTATTTATTTTCTATCTTTGCCTTAAACATGAAGATGCATAAAAGTAGGGTCATATACACTTTGTTCACCCTCCACTGAGAAACTACAGGGCTCCCACAACTTGAATAGTACTCAATTAAAATCCGTTGAGAGAATAAATATAGAAACGGAATAGTTTTAAATTTTTGTACAGATATATCTGTAAATCTTTTCACGAATGACTTCTATGTATTATGCCACACTCAGGAAGACCTTTCACCAAAAAAGCTACAAAAATGGCCTCCAATAATTTTTTCACTATTTGTATAATTATATACTCAAGTGAAATTTCAATTTACATGAAATTTGAATTCATGTGTAAAAGGAAGTAGATCTGCAACTTTTTCAAAAGCAAATAGTAGTAGACTATCAAATATTCTCTCTCCATTTATTTAAGATGGATCCTTTAATGTATATTACATTGTCACATATGCAAAAATATATTTGGTATTTCATTGATTTCTTTATCTCTCCATAAGTACAACACTTTTTAGAGCAGTGTAGCTTTTTAGCATGGTAAGCTCAAATGTACCATCTATCACCACAATAGTATCTATTATTCAGTTTATCTAAAACACATTTTCAAATGAATTTTTAAACTAGGATCAAGTTTCTAACTTTTAGTTTTAAAGGGGCAAGGTGTTAAGAATTTTCATTGAAATTCTAGTGAATATACAGAACAGTTTAAGAAGAGCTAAATTGGGCATGGTGGCACACACCTGCAATTTCAGCACCCTGGAGGATGAGTTGGGAAAATCTCTTTGAGTTTGAGGCTAACATAGGCTACAAAGTGAGTTCCAGGCCAGCCTGAACTGCTTAGTTAAACCCTGTCTCAAAACACAAAAAGAGAAAGAAAAAAGTAAAAAGCAAATAAAAGTGTAACTTTTATTATGTTGTCTCACTACACAGAAATATGATAAGTGTCTCCATTATTCAGATTTCCTTTATGTAAATAATTCTTTATATAGTTTTATATGATTAGATTTAGAGCATTTATATAACCTCAGAATTAGTAGAAACCTCCAAAATTGTCCCTGACTACAAGGCGTACATTGGAACTACACTTCTACTGATTAGGTACTTACTACCACCTAAGGAAATACGTTTCATTACAATGTATAATAAATCAGATAATGACTTAAATAATGAAATAAGTATTGTAGAAATAATGTCAGAAGAGATCCTATAATTATCCTGTTCCACAATTTCCTTACCTACACAAAAAGTGTTCTTAGAGATGAGTGTCTTGATCAACATCTATAACATTTCGAAAATTTGTAAACTTCACAAGATTCCATCAGAAAGCTGGCTATTGTGCACCGTTAGGGAAAAATAGTTGCAAGTCCTTGTATAGGAGACTTGAACTCACAGCCAAAGACTATGCAACGTTTCTGATGTCACTGTTGCTTTTATTTATTTTTGCCTTTGTGTTGGCATATATTAATTTATTAATTGATAGTTGCTGGATTAGCGAACAGATTATCCCTACAGATGTATTTCTCCTAATGATGAGAGGCCAAACTGTATTTTAAAAGAATATTTTTCTAACGCAATGGAACCATCGAGGAAAGACTTATCTAATTATACTTTCTCATATCCTTCTCCTACACAATCACAAAATTTATATTGCCAATGACAACCACTGTTTTGTAAAAAGCATAATGTAATTGATGTGAGTACAATAGGATGTGTGAGTTATTATGGAACAGTGGTGTGTGTGCATGTGTGTGGTCAGTTGCTGTAAGTGAGTGACCATAAATAACAGCTAACATTCTTTTTCTATAACTATCACCTGGAACCTAGGACAAAGAGGGAAAGAAGGTCCTTTTTTATCAAGTATTTTCACCTACCAGGAAAATAGTCCAAAAAGGTTTTTTAATGGGGTAAGCCAATCCTTTAAGAAGCTTTTATATTCAGAGGGTCACAATTTTGCTAGTGGAAAGACATATTTTACAGACTTTCTTCACTTACTCTAATCCAGTAGATGGTGCTACATGTCTATATATGTAAAGTACCATGAGTGGTTTTTATTCTTTTTCTTTTTTCTTCTTCTTCTTTTTTTTTTATCCAGAGCCTTCATCAAGGTCTACCATTATAATGAAGATCATTATTCCTGACATCTGAGCCAAATCTCTGGATGCAGCATTAGAGATGTACTTAAGAAAAAAACAGAAAATGATTGTGGACCAACTACCACCCTAACAATCGATTAACATTCTTTCCTCTCAGCTCATTCTCACTCTAAAATGACAAAATCTTTGGTTTCACACAGAATATTGTGTCAGTCTATTTAAAACATCCAGATACAAAATCATATATCCTCTTTTCTTCTGAACACTACTTAGTTAATGAAGCAACCATGATAAGGATAATAATTAACAAAGAATTTTAAGTTTAAGATTGCAATAGATAAATCAACATTTAAATCAATCCTTTAAGAAGATGATGTACATTTTAAGTATATGAAAATTTATAAACATGACATTTGTTGTCGAATCAATAATTAAACTCACTATATATATTAATATTTCTTTTTTTATTTAAAGAGAAATAGAACCATGTAAAGGGTAGATACAATACAGAATTTCAAAAAAAAGATAAACAATAAGAAATCACTAGTTGATAAATTACATATTGTCCTCTTAGAAATAATTGTTCAAGTCACAAAATTAAAGCATACAAAGTAGATATTCAAACAGTGAGAGTGTAAACAGCTATGCACGCATGAGTCTCTACATGTATTTCTATCCTTTCTGTATTAGAGGGAAAAACAAAACATAGCAAGACAAAACAAAACAAATTCCTATAAAAACATGAAACCAAAAGCTCATATAAAACCACAGCACAAGGTGATCTACAATGATTACTGTGTTATTTCTTATTATCTTCAATAGAATTGCCTATACCATCAGGCATAATTGAATATAGCACTATAATTGAATATAGCAGTACATAACAATATTAGTAAAAAATAAAAATTGTAGACAATATAAAACTTCAAAGGCAGGTAATAATCAAACCAGAGTGGATATTCTAGTGAATCTTGTCATCGTAAGTGCAGTTGCCTATACTCTCAAACTTGGTACTATCAATCATAACAGCTTTGAATAAAATCTATCATACAAAACAGCAATCTAACAAACCACATTTGATTATGATCAGTCATGGTAAAACTGTGTAGGTTTTACAGAGCTTTAGATTAACTTAATAGGAAATTAAGGATGATTACCGTACTATATCCTGTTATTTTCGGGATTACTGTCTGTGCCCTCAAATCTAGTACAGGTAGAATGACTGGAACAGAGTATAATACATCTAAGCAGAATGGTGTGAGTAATGTGGGTTTTAAATCCTGGTACACTATTAACAATACAGTGTATCAAGGCAATCTATGTTAGAGATTCTAGTTATCCTTCTCTGCCTCATTTCCACTATGCTATTTTTCTGACTTTGTTTGTCTAGTTTTCTCCTTCATTCTACTGCCTGCCCCACTCATTGAGGCCTTTCTGCCACTATTCCTAAAATCCTGGTATTTTTTTCTCTCTCTCTCTAGAATGTCCTTCAGTATTCTCAGTAGGGTTAGATTGGTGGTCACAAACTCCCCCAGTTCCTCTTTGTCATGGAAGCGTCTTGTTTCTCCATTAATTTCTAGTGACAGTTTTGTAAGATACATCAATCTAGGCTGGAGGTTATTTTCTTTCAGGGCTTGGAATACTTCACTCCAAGTTCTTCTTGATATGATGGTCTGTGTTGAGAAGTCAGCTGTGATCCTGATGGGCTTACCTTTATAGGTAATCTGTTTCTTTTCTCTGATCGCTTTTAATATTCTGTTTTTATATTGAATTTCTGGTATCTTGAATATTATATGTCTGGGTGTAGATCTGTTTTGGTTGTAGGTAGCTGGAGTTCTGTATGCCTCACACAACCGAATGTCATTTTCTTTTCCCATGCTTGGAAAGTTTTTCTTAATTATTTCTGTGAATAGCCTTTGTAATTCGGCTGTATGTTTTCCTGCTTCTTTGTTCACATTTCTTATTCTTAAATTGTAGATTCTCTTGTCACCTTCTAGCCTTTGTATTGTTACTGCCTGTTTCCTTGTTATTTTTAAGAGATCTTTCCTTTCATGATCACACATTGCAAACTTATCTTCAAGTTTTGATAGTTTATCCTTAGTTTCTTTTAAGGCATTTTGCCAGCTTTCAGTGGAGTTTTTAATTTCCTGGTAGTCTCTTTGAATCTACTTCATATATTCTATATTTTCTTTATATTCTTTATCAAACGTTTCTCTCCTTTTTTTGTATTCCTCCTTTCTTTCATCTGTATCATCCTGAGAGATGCTTCCTGAGAGCATTTCTTTTATTACTCTGCTCATATCCTGCTTTACCTGATTTAATATTTCAGTTTTGAGCTCGTCTACAAGGTCCCGAAGATATCTCTTAATGTCCATTGAAGCCATATCTGATGTTGCGTGTTTGCTGCCCTCAGTCTCCCTTGTTTTTCCTTCTCCTGGATCAGTGCTCTCAGGGCTCTGGACTGGGGGCCTCTTCCTGCCTCTCTCTCCTGTCATGGTCCCGGCTTCCTCCACACAGGTTACAGTGCAGGCAGCCCCTTTCCCTTTTGGCCACTGTTCCTCCGAAGCACACTGGCGAGATACCTCTGCCCTCTCCTGCCTGTTCTTGTCACTGAGGTGTAAGCAGGGGCTGTGTATGCCAGCCCATCCCTACAGGCCAGCCAAACTTCAGGGGCCTTCACCAGGGTAGTGCATGCTAGGTGCAGGAAATTGATTTGGGATGGCTCATTGGGTCCTGGCCAGGGGCATGGCCCAGTCCAAGCAAATCCCATGAATCTGCTCTGGGGAGGGAACAACCAACTGAAGTCACTGTCGCTCCCAGTTCAGGCCCCTCCTGCCCGATTCCAACATGTCACCCATTTGGTCACGCCCTTCCTGTGGGGAGGGTCTCATTCCCAGCGCTGACTGTGGATTAATGAAGGTCCCTTCACTGACTCCGCTCTCCGCTCCTTGTTGGGCTCACCAACCCCGGACTTCAGTGCTGCTGCACTTCCTGTGAGTGGCGGCGGGAATGAGTTTTGGCAGTTCTGCCGGCCGGTGCAAACTTGGCAGGTCGCAGTGAGAACAGTGTCCCATAATTTTTAGCTATGTCAGTTGTAGTCCCGAAGTGTTTGATGAGCTTTTTTACATTTTAATTTCTTCCTGTGTCAAGAGGCTCCTTCTCCCTCTATCTGGTTTTCTCCAGGGTGTTTTATTCTGGCATAAGAGTTGTTTCTCCTGGGAGGCTTTGTATTTTGTTGCTCACTGATCAGCCATGTTGACTTCTTCCCTAATATTTCTTTATGAGTCATCAAAAAACCTAAACTTTAGAAGAGTAAACACCATATGTAGGAATCAACAAAGATATGCCATATCATCCATCATTTATTTTACTTTGTTTGTTCAGAACACAACTAAACTTGATATATAATCTAAATCACAAGTTATCCAGTTTTTGCCTCCTTTTATTTCACAGATATGTAATATAATATTTTCTCACATATTCAAAATGTTTTAAAAGTATCATCATATTGTAAATCAAGGATAAGGGTGACATCAAATACTAATAAGAAAATTAGAACATTTTCACAACTGAATTAGTTTATAGTATTAAGGTTTGATTTAGTTAACTGTAATACAATTTCATGAAGTTCTTTCATGTTCTTTTAAAATTCTTTTACTATTTTCATTGTATCAAAAGAAAAATGAAAGCCATGGTTAATAACAAGTGCTATATATAAGGTAGGTATCATAAGCTGATGACCAAAGGCTTAATAAAATATTTTTATTTAATCATCTATAGAGAATCAAATGTAACTTTTCAAATGACTGTTTTGCCATTCATGCTATCTTTCATTTATATCTTTATTAATTCTTTTACCAGCCCTTGAAAAAACTCAAGAAGACAAGATTAAATTGATCATTCCTAGATATGTTATGCAACATGAAAAACCATGTGACCTAAATCCAGGGAATGATGACTTATTTAAAAAGACAGATATGTGGAAGCGTGTCTTTCAGACATATATACATACATATGTGTCACCAACATGTTTTTTCTTGCCTATGTTATAACTGGCACTTTTCTATTCTTACTTTTTGAGATATGAATGCCAGTAAAAGTGGAGTCTCTTCAGCAACACTTAAAACATGATTATTACATATTCCTCACAAACAGTTTACCATCAGGTGGAGAACTGACCACAGGAGCTTCACCTGCCCCTTGCTGATCTCCTATCCTCTCTCACTGCTCTCTCTGGTACTGTCTCTACATCTCAGCCAAAGTGACTTTGCTAAGCCCCAAATCTGAGCACATCACCCCTCCCCATTGCAACTCCTCTATGGCTCACCATGATCCCCTAACATGATTTAAAAAGTCCTTACGAAGTGACCTCATCTCCAGCCTCATCTTACACTCTTCTGCATCTTACAGTGGAAATTCTGGCCCAGCTAAACTTGTTTCCTTTTCTTTACAGTGTCTCTTACTTTCAGCCTTACTTTGCTGTCACCTTTCTCTAAGCTGTCCAAGCTTCATTAGCATTGGATGTTCACTACCGTGACACTTGTTAAACTCTTTATTTTTCTGAGTCCCAGTTACACTATGAGCACCATAAATTGGAGCATATAGCTTCTTTAGTTCTGGCTCATTAGCACAAATACACAGTACATACACATTTATTCATTCATTGTATTAACAGTCATTTGGCACCTAGTGTGCGACATACTATAGGGTGTAATGGGGACAGGCAACTTGGACATAATACATCAGGACACTTGAACAAAGCCCTTGGAGGGATTTTATTCCATTAACTAGTGCATGCTGAGCACCTGCTCTGTGTTAGGACTTTTAGATTTCCCCTACCCCCAAAGCCTCATGTGCTCATAGCTGAGGCTTTTCAGAGTTGGCTGGATCTAGAGTGTGTGATTCTGGGATTAAGGGTGTGTGGTACTAAATTAATTCACAGATTAGAATTATCATAATTCTGGATGTGGATAATGGAAAACCTGCCCTGGGAATAGGTGGCACCAATCAGCAAGCTTGTGGCCCAGATGGAATAAAAAGGGAAAGAGAGGAATCAGGCTTGTAGGTTTGCTGCTGCTGCTTCTGCCTTCTTGCTATGGACTATTTCTCCTTTGTAACGCCCCTCTGTCATGCTATGTTGCCTTGGAATAAGCTGGCTATGGAAAGAAAACAGTACAAGCTGTGAGCTGAAATAATCCACTCCTCCTTTAACTTTGGGTGCCCTAAATTTTGTCTCAGCAAGGAAGAAACAACTAAGACAGATTTTGTTATCAGAGAAGTGGGATCATTACTGTGACATCACACGACCATGTGGTTCAAGGGACTCTAGAACTGACTTGTAAAAAATGTTTGGAAAGATTTGAAGATACTCCTCACTGAAGAAGCAGCCCTGGAATGCTGTAAGCTGAACTTGATGGAAGATCCTGGTTAAAGCTCAGATGACTGGAATGCTGATAGAAATGCCACCCTTTAAGTTCAGGATTAGTGGGTTGGACTGCATTTGTTGTTGGACTCCAGACTATGTGTGTTACAATTTAGCAGAAAGCTTGTCTGCATTTTGATTTGTCCAGAGGCTGCCTAAGACTGGGACAAAATGTGGTGGACTAATTAATTTTAGAAGAGAAATTTCAAGGCAGTCTGATGGAGAGGCAGTGATGTGGTGAATGTTGGGGGCTTTTAGCCAGATCTATGATGAGAATCAAGAGCAGAGAGTCCCTCAGAATGATTTATAACATTTTGAGTTTGCTAAAAAGGAAACTCCAGTGAAGTTGCAGGCTACAAAGACAGAGCAGAGGAGAACTTGGTTGCCAAGAAGGAAGAAGACAATAGAAAATGTAGCCTGAGGACATCACAGGAATCAGCAGAACTCCAGCCATTGCAGCCTCAAAATTCCAAAGGTGAAAGACTGCTTTGAGAAGAGAACCCCAGGGCACCATATTGCGGAATGATGGTGGCCTAGGGAAGTTATTCCTTAGGATTTGGTTCATAGTGCTCAGTAATCCAGGCCCTCAACCCCTACTGCCTCAGCTGGCTACAGATTTTAGTTAATCATCTGTGCGGTGCTAGTTTTAGGCCCATGCAAAATGTGATAGTAAGGTCAGAAAAGCTACCATCCAGATTTCAGAAGGTCTGGGAGGAGGCCAGGCATTGTGATTCTGAAAAGGCAGTCTGTGATGTCTTCAGTATGAAGCTGAAGGTGCAGTGGCAAACCCAGGAAGTTGGAAAAGCCAGGAATATGAATCATCTCAGGAAAGTTTCAAGAAGTGAGCAGAGCAAGCCCAAGAAAGAAGCCATGGAGCTACAACTACCACAAGTGCTGTAGAGGCAGTGGTTCGCAAGCCCTTTGGGGTTCACATCTTCCCACAGATCGTCTTGGGTGCTGGACATCGGACTTAATGTTTACCCTGCTGGATGTGGTATTTGCTTTAGTCCATTCTTTTCAATCCCTCTAACTGTGCATTTTGGAATGGGAATGTTTATCTTGTTCCATTGTACATTAGAAGTGTCTAACTTTCTTTTCATTTGTATAAGGCCTTATAACTAAGAGTTTGCTTTAAATCTCAGAAGACACTTTGAACTTGGACCTTTCAGCAGTGCTGAAATTGTTAAGATTTTGGCAACTCTTACAGATAGACTAAATGCCTTTTGCCTAGAGGGATGTGCAAATCTTTTGTCAGTGGGAAGGAAGGTTATAGCTTGTATCAGAATGTTCAGGCCAAGTCTCATGCATCCATAGATGGAGATTTTCAGAGCTGGCTGAAACCAGATGTGATACTTGGATTAAGGGTGTCTGGCACAAAATTAGTCCGATTGAAATTAGCGTAGTTCTGGGAATGGACAATGGGAGCCCCATCCTAACTGTGGGTGACACCAGTGACTAGGTGTGTAGCCTACAAAAGGAGAAAGGGAAGGCAGGCAAGCTGCTGCTGCTGCTGCTGCTGTTTGCTACCTTCTTGCCATGGACTGTTTCTCCTCTGTGTTGCTCTTCTTCCATGCCACCCTGCCTTGGACTTAGTCAACTATGGACAGAAACCTACAAATTATGAACTAAAAAAAAAAACTTTCCTTCTCTAAATTTGATAGTCTAATATTTTGTCTCAGCTGTGAGGAAAGTAACTAAGACAATAAGACTCTCAAGACGCATCAAGCTCGGTGTGTCTATGTTTCCAGATGAAATAGGAGCAGGGAGGAAGAGGGAGCCACCCATAAAGAAAGGCTTTTACCTAAAACTTTTAAAAAAGGGATAGAAGGTGAAAAGTGGAGACAAAAGTGCATATCAAATAAGATAACAATTTCTAAACCAAAGGGGGGAAGTAGAGAGGAGGAGTTGTGGGGAGTTACAAGCAGTTCAGCACTGCTGGGTATGGCATAATTTTGTGGGTTGCCATTTATCTAGGAGAGAAAGGTTTTGGAGAAGAAAAATTTGAAAGGCACCAGATCTCAAAAAATATTTTCTTGGTAATAAGGATGAATTAAAGAAATGTTTCACTAGTGCATATTAGCTATATAGTAATGGATTTCATTTTGATATATTCATGCATGCATATAACGTACTTTGATCATTTCTCCCAGTTACCCTCTTCTCCTTTTCTCTCACCTCCTCCTCCTCCCCTTTCTCTTCTCTAATATACTTCTACTTTCAAGTCATCTGGTTTTTTGAAAATTTGCTTCTAGATTTCATATATGAGAGAAAACATGTGATATTTAACTCTGACTGTAGCACATTTAGCTTAGCTTGAAGCTCTCCAGCTCTTTTTATTTTCCTGGAAGCGGCATGGATTTCATTCTTCTTTATGGCTGAGTAATACTGCATTGTATACACATACCATATGTTTTTCCCCCATTTACTGTTGACAGACACTTAGTGTATTACCACAGATTACCTATTGCAAATCTCACTGCAATGAAAAAGGATGCACGTATCTCTCTCCTATGCTGACTTTAATTTTTAAGCAGTAGACAGAAGACTGGGGTTGCTGGATCACACAATAGTTCTATTTTTTGGTATGTTGAGGAACTTTCATACTAATTTTCATAGTGGCTGTACTAATTTACACTCCCACCAACAGTTCAGAACCATTTCTTTTTCCCTGTGTCCTTGCCGGAATTTTTTTTTTTTTTTTTTGTATTGCTGATGGTAGCTATTCTGACTTGGTTTTGAGTGCAGTTTTGATTTGAATTTCCCTTATGGCTAACATTGTGGGACATTTTTACTTATTTCAACTGAATAATTTGAAATGAAAGAAAAAAATGGAGAAGAGTTCAGTGAGGATATGAAAAACTTAAAGATAGAATGTAACATTTTGTGAATACTGGAAATAGGGTCAAACAAGAAAATGGTCTTCTCACTCTGGGGGAAATTTGGGGGGCCAATGGGATAAGAAAAATCTAACCCTTGAACCTACCAGTAATATTGTATGAGAAAGAGCAAAGTTCCTGAAACTTCTGAAGATTACCTTGTCCAAGTGTCACTGTCTTTGCCCAGTTTTCAAATGCTTATGTACTTTTTAATGTGCTTGACAATCACACTCTGTGGAATGTCATGGAGCATATTAATATTTCCAGTGATCAGTTTGCCTGTACATATCATCAGTGTTCTTATTCTCTAGAGCCCATGGGAAACAGACCTTTCAAAAAACAGAAAAACAAAAGGGGGGCAGGAAGTGCACAATGTTTCACACTGTCCTAGCAGTTAGTTAGTAAAATAAGTATTGGGAACCCCTTACTTCACTTTCAGTATTACTCCTCAAAGTCATATAGAATATTTCATTTCTTTTTTGTTCTTTTCTGCAACTTTTTCATATTCTTTGACAAGCATGACCCACTTTTATGATTAAAAGAAAAAATACCTTTTTGAAAACAAGAAGAAAACAGAATCCTTGGAGGTAATATAGAGGAGTGAGAAGAATCATATTATGTAGCTACTATATAGAAAAATATAAAGACACAAGAAATATGTATTCGTCCTGGTACTGTACTCATCATTTGTATGAGCATAACACAAAAACAAGTCTGGAAAAGGCTGTAGCTTCCACAACCATGCTGCAATTTGCAAAAAGCAACCTTCCACTGGGCTCAGACACTTGGTTTTTTTGTGGTTAAGGCTTTACAAGACACTGTGGAGAGGTGACTTGCTTTTATTCTGTGAGCTATAGCTCTCCACATAATATATGGGTAAATTTACTCAAAGCACTTGTTACCAGCTGTCAATCTGTGTCTTAGCCTGTATTTGGCTCTATTTCAGGTAGCAAAGGAGAAAGCAAGAATTATTCCATGGCTTTTGCCCTGAGGGAACTAATTGTCACTTCTGAATTTACTGAACTGCATGTGAAAGTAATTGCCTTTCTTCTGCTCTGTCCTGGTATTGTTCACACAAATCCTGTATAAAGCCAGAGCTGTATATGTTGAGTCAGTTTATTCAACAGCTGGTGATACCTGTATACATGTTCTTAGGGAGCTGCAAGTAGATACTGGAAAAACTGTCTTACTGACATCATCCTATACTGAGGCATCTCTGAAGGCACCTTCCTCTTGGAATTTGTTCAGTGTGTCTGCCCATGTCTTACCACGCACTGAGAATTTTATGCTGTCCGTTGGTTTTCTTCTCCACATACTGAACACTCATTTCTTGGTATTCTCATGTCATTATCTTGTTCCAGACTCCTTTGTAAATGAGTTTCTTAAGTTTCAGTGAGGATTTTTAAAGATACAAATTGTTCTATCTTTTCTTATTATCTGCCCCTCTCTAAGGTTCATTGCAGCACGGTGGGAGTGTGGGGGAGAGGAAGAAGACAGAGAGAGAAACATTAACCAACAGTTTTCTTTTATGAACAAGAAAATTGGCCGTTTTCCTATTAGCATATGAGGAACCTGAGACTGTCCCCTGTTGCCAAGGCAACAGCTATTCCTTAGGTAGCAGCAACAGAAAAGCAGCCAGAGCAATCTTTTTAGGATCAAAATTTTTTTATCATTAATCATAGAGAGGGAACCTTGATAGCCTACCTAGCCTATTTTGCCTTTAGTTAAGACTCACTAAAGTAATTTGAAACCAATACAAAAAGTCCACTTTTAAATAGTTCTGAAGAACTCAAATAGCTTTCCGTGGAAATCATTTGTAAAGTCTTACAGTGCACATTGAAAATAATATTTTTCAATAAATCTAACTTAAATCTTTCATGCTGCATCTTGAAATCACTTCCTGAGGTTCTATTCTCAGTGGAAATAAATAATTGTATACTTTCTAAGACAGTCTTCCATATCCTTAAAAAAATCTGTCTTAAATTTTGTAAAGTGAATAGGGTAAGGTTCTTTTATCTTTCCAGCCATCAGTATTGTAGGTCTCCTCCCATGAGCTCTATACTCTGCATGACTATCTCAAAAAGAAAAAAAAAAAACTGTCTCTAGTTAGGAAATCCAGTTCTTTCTCTTAATTTACACAGGAGCCTAAATGGTGGTACCCCTAAAAGAGCAGGACACCTCTCAGTTTTCAATCTGTCTACACAAGCATCCTAGGTAAATTTAACTATAGTATGTGTTTCATTGTCAGAGTGGTTTGGCTTAGTTTGGGTGTGTTTAAAGGAATGACTAATGCAACTTTTTCTGTGTGGCATGAACATAATCATTCATTCCACATCTGGTACTTGGGCAACTGATTTGCCTCTTCAAAGAGAAACTACTTTAGCTTCCCTTGTAGAATTGTCTTGGTTTTTTCCTCTCTTCCACACTGACACCACTAAGCATAACAACCATATTTCTGGTTCCACTGTATACATCTCTGAACAGTATACACTGTGCACTAGCTATATGAAGACATTCTGGACATTTGATCTTAAGATACCCACATTGGTCAGCCAGGGAATAACAACAATAACAAAAATTATAACCTAGGACTAGCTAATTCCTTTTTTTCTCATTTGATTTCTTGGGTCAATCAAGGAGAATTAATTAATATGCTTTAATACAGATTGTATATTATCTAGGGAACAACCCATAACATACAATTTTGGAAAACTTCATTCTAGATCAATCAAAATGACAAGTCATTAAATCCCCCTTGCCATATCTTAGAGTTACTCTGAATTAGTGATTCTAGAATGAGAATAATAGCTTACCCTCTTTGTTTCCATCCCCAGATCTATCTTCCTCTGCCTGTATGACTTTGAACTCTATGGGCCTTATTTTCCTTATTACTATATAAGGCTTTTAAGAAAATTAACTTACATAATACGTATAATATACTGCACATGTTATCATACCTTTTTGTGGTTGTATGATATTTTTTAAAAATAAATTCATTCATCCACTTACTTATTTACTATTTGAAATAAGGTCTCTCTATGTTGGTGACACTTGCTTGGAATGCCTAGGATTGAGTGATCTTTGATCCTCCTGCCTCAGTCTCTCAAGGAGCTGGGACTACAGGCACACACTCCCATACCTGATAAGCTAGAAAAAGCTACCAACCACTTTCTCATGTATTCTTATGTGAAGAGTTTAAATGGGAAGAGGGATAAGGAGGTGAGGAAGAGCAGGGCACCGTCTATCACCAGATTTATTACACTGCGCACTAGGTATACGCTGTCAGTTTATTACACTGTCAATACTTTCAATAATCACTCTGGTTTGGTAAAGCCAGTTTTCATAATCAATGTGATAACTATACCTAAATTTGTGTTTTTATTTTTAAATGTATTTTCATTTATATAAGCAATACATGAAAACTGTTCGTTATAAAAGAACTGAGTAACATAGGTACACATAGAACAAATACCTAGAGTTCTTGTTTGTCCTTAATAACATCTTCCTTCCCTTGGAGGAAGAGCCTTGATTAAGGTCGATGTACCCAAAGTAAAATGGAAAGATCTACAAACATTGGTAGTTCTATTTTCTCCATGCTATAGAACAAATGATATCGAACCTTGATTATACATCTATTTGCTAAGAAATAATTATTTTCTGAAATCCTTCAGAATCTATAATCAATATGTACCACTTACTCTAACTGTGCCATAGACTGTTTGCTTTTCATACAGAATTCGAGATCATGATGTGATTTCTCACGTGCCCTAATCCTCACCAGACATCCATGCTATATTATTTGGCTGTTGCCTGTTTCATGAATAAGGTTCACCAGGTTAAATTTTACATCCTATGGGCAAGAAAAAAAATCAAGAAAATTAATATCTTTATTGTATAATAGTCTACGGATATTTCCAAAAGGGTCTTTGTCACTGTGTTTGAGCCAGCATAGGAAGTAACAAGTGAACACACACATGTGCATGTACCTTCGCACACACCTCCTTTCAGTAAACGAAATTAAGGACGTGGTATTCATCTCCTCCTAACGCAATTTCTTCCCAGCTCAAAAGAAACCAGCTGGAAAAACACTTGCTGTCTTTTTCCAATAGAGCTGAGCTGGTTTTTCAACTGGATTTGATCATGGGAGGCAAGGGAGAGGCTGTGTTGTCACACATCTCTCTGCTTTTCTCAACTCCCATTAGTTGAGCCTCACTGCCCTTCACCGTAATCCTCCCAAACCCTCTTTGCACATTGGTTGAGCCTCACTGCTCCAACAAGTAATGTACTTCTGACACAATGGGAGAATGGCAGGAGCGGTGTGATAATGTAGACACAAGCTGGACAGACTTGCTTCTTTTCTAGTGACACATTATGAACTGGCCAAGTGAAACCTGAAGGTATTGTCCTGTCTTATCTGGTGGTTGAATGGGGTACAGCCTCCTTCATGGTAAGGTGTTTGGCATCTTGCCCAAAGATTCTCCCCATAGCTACTCCACATATTCACCCAGGGGGCTGCCTCCTTATCTCCATTCACTGTTTTGACTCCACTCTACTCCAAAATAAGACACGAGAACATATCAGGATCAGGTAATGACTCTACCAGATTGGTTTTATGAAGAGCAGGTCAATTTAGAAATGTCTGCAAATGGAAAGTGATTTCCATTTGCAGTGAATTCCAGGTTATCATAAAGGGAAACTAAGTTTTATAGAGTTTCCTGCATCCACACACCTTCACAAGACTGGCTTCTGTCTTCTCCTGTGAAGACCTATCAATATTATAAAATTGTCTCCTATGCCGGAAAGGAGATCGCAAACACACACATGCACACATGTGTGCGCACACACACACACACACACACACACACACAGAGGCTGTAGGAGATAAATCCAAAGTCAAATGTTTTAGACAACCTACACAAGTGAACCTGATGCCTAACCTATAATTTGACACAAACTCATGAGATGGCTTTCTAAGATTATGAGTCACTTTGATAGAGCATAACATAGCCTGACACCCAAAGTTCCCTTATAATTAACAATAATGAACCATAAAATGTATAGCACTGCTTTTGGTAAGCCACTCACAATGGCTGCCTACATTTTATTATATGTTATAAGTAAGTGGCTTAGTTTGCCAGGACCAAAAGTGTAGCCTTTTCCCTTCAGAATTAATTCTACAGAAGACCAGCACACAGACAACACAGGATTCCATGGATCCAGCTGTAAATTATATATGACCCTGAAGAAAATTTAATCTCATCATAAATAAAATATATTCTCAAACTCACAAACTTTTCTTGAAGATTAAATGTAAGTAAAGAGCCTACCCAAACACCCAACTGATGTAAAGTAGGCACCCCATACAGGCTGGCTTTCTTCCCTTTCTTATTCCTATGTCTTCATTACAAACAATTGGACTTTGCATGGAACCAGAGGCCTTCATCATAGGAGACAACAATTGCTATGATAAAATATGGTGTTAATAATAGTTCCATTTACCTCCTTATCCATGATGCTAAAATTGCCACTCAGTTTAAGAGTTTAGGAAACTAATGACCAAGATGTAATTAAGACCCACGATTTCTAATTCCCAGGCTTTGACTCCAACCTCTGAAAATGCTTCAATTCAATGAAACTAATGGCACTTTGGTCTCTGGAATTAGATCCTGTTATCAATGACTTCCACATGGAAAGATCATTCCAAAATGTGTAATTAACCAAGAAAATGCAAATAAACCAATTTGTACCTGCTATTTAGAGGTAAGATGCAGAAATGGCTTGAGGCATTATTTGAAAATGTAACCGTTTTCTGCTTCAAATGCAGCCTATGTTCTCCAGTTGTTTGCATATTTCCTTCAAAAATTACCATTTCCAGTGAAATATTTTAGATCATGTATGATTCATTTATCAATGCAGAGTCTGAAATGTAGAAATATATGGACATAATGGGAAGAAAATCCTTCTTTTAATGACCTTTAGCAATTCAATTCAATACACATAAGGCTCTGTGCTAAGTGGAGTTAAAGTTAAGCTCTCAGGCAAGCACAGCTGGAAAAATAGTAACACTTGTGTTAGAATGAACCTAGCAGAATGGGTAAATGCTTACATATACCTTGTAAAAAGCAGGCAGTAATCAGCATAATAACACAAGGGCATAGTCCAGATAGGTCTCCTAGAAGAAGAAATGTTTAAGCTGGACCTAGAATCTTCCTTCAAGTGACAGAGGCTCAATTTAAAATAATTTAAGAGGAAAACAACACAGATAATTGGTTGACACCATTAGAATGAGACCTGGGATACGGAAGTTCTCCCAGTCTCTGACTCTTTTATCATTCTGGTTATCAGCACAATGCTCTCATTGCATTCTACCATATGGGGGCTTCCTCTTTGAATCGGAAAGCATGGTCACTGGCAGCTTTGGGCCAACATCAGCCTAAATTAATGACACAGGGTGAAAGACTTTTTCTTCTCTACCTTCAATATAGGAAGGACCCCAGTTGGTCAAGTTTGGGTTACTTGCTCATCTTTAGACAAATTATTGCGGTCAGAAGCACTAACTTGTCAAGTCCTGAGTCACTGCTGTGATTGGCAAGGCTTCCTGAAGGAAGAAGGATTTTGAATAAACCAACAAAATGAATTATGTCTGAAAGACAGAGCAGCACAGACAAAATGGTTACTATAAACAAAAGGAAAAATTTGAGCAAAAGCAAAAGAAGAAAAACAGTATGCATTGGGGAATGGACAATATTGGTGAAACACAACAGAAAAGAATGGAGGGTTGGCTGGGGGTCCGATAGATGTGCATTTTTTAGTTCCTATGAAGTTAGTTCTATGTTCTCAAAGACCCAATATTTACTACACATACATGTGGTAGAGATTGACCCAGGGCCTTCACCTCAACTCCATCTCCAATCCAGTTTTCATTTTTATTTTGAGACAGATTCTTGCTAAATTTCCCACACTGGGCTTAAACTTGTAGTCCTCCTGTGTCAGCCTCCCAGAGTGCCAGGATTATAGACATGGACCACAACACTCAGATATGTGTACCCTATATTGTAGAGAGAAAATTGTGAAAACCATGGAAGATAACTCTACAGAAATGTGACAGACAGAGAGTTGGGTATAAAAAGTATGGTGGGCATGTCACTTTTGTCTGAAAGTATTTATTTCTTATGGTGATCCTCACTGAATGAGATCCTGGTGGGAATGTAAACCACGATGTCCCACACAATCACAATGCTCGAGCAGTGGTAATAGTGGGCCACAGTGGTTGGTCCATGGGTAAGCACATGACTCATCAGAACCAACTGACTTCTCTCCTAATGTGCAGCCCATCCCATGAGTCTTTCAGATGGCACACTCTAAGTATGTGGACTGAGTTCCCAGTGGCCACCCTGTCATTTTAGAGAAAGACTCTATGTAAAACTAAAGGAAATTCTGTTGTGTTATGATAAATGCTAGATGTTCAATTGATGCAGAGACACTAAGGACTTGCTTATTAGACCAGTGCATCTGGTGTTCTATTTGAAATGGTGAAAAAAAACCAAAGGGTCAGTTTTTTATTGTTCCTCAAATATCTACTATATTTCTGTGAAATAAACACATTTTCTAATTTTTTTTTCTAGGAACTCTAAAACAGTTTTCTGCAAACACAGGGAACATTTGTGACATTGGTATAAGCTAAAGGATCAACTGTCATTATCTACTAAGAGACAAAAAGATGTAAGTAACTTTTGATTTTAATAATCCCACTTCTAGGAATTTATCCCAAGGAAAAAATTTAAAAAAATTAATGTTCCATGAAAACATGTTCATTTCCACAGCATTTATTATGGTGGGAAAACAAAAATAACCTAAGTGTTCTTCAATAAGGAAAAGGCTCAGCAAATTATAGTATAGTAGATGATTATCCAGTAAGTAAAATCATGTTTTCAAAGATTATATTATGTCATAGGTAAATATATGCAACCTAATTTTAAATAAATTTTGGAGCCCAATTATACACACATAACCTAACAATACTGTTAAATGAACAGATAAAAAGATCAGAAGTAAATACAAATGTCTCATGCTATCCCAACTTCATTTCAGTTCCTGAATTCAGGTGACAAATATTTGGAGTTAGATATACCTGTATATTAAAATAGTAAGAGTATGTTAAAATAGTAAGAACGCTTTAAAATAGTGCCTTGGAGTAGAAAGATGACATTATTTTTACTGTCTTTTACAAATATGCACATTTGCTATAGTAAAATCCTTTATAATTTAAAAGTTACTAATATACAAAAATTTTTATTTTTTTATTAAGAAGGACTGAAAAGAAGTTTCCTTTTTAACTTGGTTTTTTTTTTTTTTTTTTGGAAAACCAAGCATTTACCTGAATCCCTGTAACTCCATAGCATTTTAAGTCTCAGTTTAAGATGCTTTTCTTCCTTTGCTCTCAAGTAGTTTCAGAAATACCACAAACCAAAAAAGTTAAGCACCAAGTCACCTCCCAGTGCCCCAAAAATGTTTGTCTTCTTGGTTCACACAGTAATGCACCACTAAGAACTACACATCTTTCCTTCCTGATAGCTTTTGACTCTTCATTTCTTCCTTCTGCTGCTATGCCTCCTCAGTTCCTGTGGATGACTTCATAGTTATTAACTCAGCCTCTCTGGGTCATGTCTCTAGGATAGCGATCATCCCAAAGTGCAAATGTCTTAGTTCCTTTTACTTGTTGAGACAAAATATCTGATGCCCAAAGTTAAGGAAGGAAAGACTTATTTCTTACAGGTTGGAAGTTTCAGTCCATATTCAGTGGGCTCCAGGCAGCAGGGCAGCAGGGCAGGGCTGAGCAAGAGGCAAGCCCCAACCAGGCAAGAGGGAGACACACCTTCTTCTCCCTGTTACAATGTATGCTGGCTCCACCCCTAGGCGAGTATAGCACTCATACCACCAGTCCAAGTGTTAGACAAGGGACCAATCACAAATTCTAGATTTGGTCATGTCCATGATTGCATGAGGCTTGGGGCGGGGCCACAGGAACACAAACACATGACAGCAAACAAAAGAAAAACATTCAGTAGCTTCCCATGACCGTAAATAAATCCTTATCACAGTACATGAGAGGCTCATCTGAGCTGCTTCCTTCTTCAGCCTTGCAGCTTCAGCTTCTTTTGTCCTATTCTATTCCCAGTATGTGGAAGCAGCTGCTTCAGCCCCTAGAATGTGCCCATGCCCTGGCTCACCTCTTGGTGAGTGGCTGTATCCAGAGTGCTTTTCTTTCTTCCCTTATGTATCACATAGAATTCACTATAGGAACATATTTTACATATATATAGTTTACAAAGTAGGCTTATGATGGTAGCCTGCAGAGTCAAGTGTGGAAGAAAACAAAAGAGCCACTGTGATGCAGGAGATTCAAAGGATCCAGTCAAAAGTCAAAGGACTGGAGCTCACTGTTTTGTGAGACTCTGTCAGGAAGCTAAAGGTTCTGCGCTAGAAGTGTCTTTGCTGGAAGACTGGAGATGACACCCAAAGGCAATGGCAGAGACTGGAACTCCTCCAGAGAACCAAAAGTGAAATTTCCTTCTCCTTTCCCTTTTTATTCCATCCAGCCTACAAAGCTATTGGTTGACACCACCCACATTGAGGGTGGGTCTTCCCTCTTCAGTGAGTCCATAATCCAGACACACTCAGAATTATGCCAAACAGACAGCTGGGTGTTTCTTATTCAAGTTGACACAGTTAACTATCACACTTCCCTCTGTGTCTAACAGTATCTGGTGTCTGATTGTCCACCAAGTCTTATAATAGATACCTCTTTCTCAAAGAAGTTTTTCCAGACCTCTGCATCTACATAAAGCATCCCACCTGCATCCAGTTATAGGCACTCATATTATATTTTAGCACCATGAAAGATACTACGACAAAATATAATATGGACTACGTTGTGATATACTTTACCATAATCTCATGGGGGTTTTTCCTGGTTATGCTTATTTACTTATCTACTTTTTGTTTTATTAGTTTTTGGTCCCCTCCAAACTAAACTGTAAGCTTATTAAGGAGAAGTGCTCTATCTTAATTCCTTCTATAGCTTTGACAGCTAGTACAGTGCCTGATTCATAGCAGGGGCTCAGCCATATCATGGAATTATTAAATAAGACAAAAGAATGAGAACATTTCAAGTACTAATGAAGATGGCTCTTGTTTTACCCAGTAGTCCCTGTTAAGAGGGTAAGCACTATTTCACCACTGGCACAGATGAAAGATAGTCACAATTTCACCATCAACATAGAAGATCAACACACTTTTTAAAAAATATATATTTTAACCATTTATAAGTATACAGTTCAGTGACATTAAGTACATTCACAATGTTATACAACTATCATCCCTACCGATCTCCAGGGTTTTTCATCTTCCCAAGCTGAAACTCTCCCTCTAGCTGCTAGCAACTACCATCTGTTTTCTGTCTCTATCAACTTGCCTATCCTGCAAAAGTACCATGCAAAAAGTGAAATTACGTAGTATTCATCTTTTTGTGACCAGCTATTTTGCTTAGCATAATAAGCAAATGGTAGCATGTGTCAGAATTTCCTGTCTTTTTTCCTTTTTAAAAATCGATTATACAGATTAATGGGTTGATTTGGCAGACGTGTACATGCAGATAACATACTTTGATCATCTTTACCCCAACCCCATCACTCCCTTCTGCTACCGTTTTTCCTATATTCACATTTGGGAAGAAGTGAGTTTTATATTTTGCTCACATGCATCTTTCCAATTACCTGCCCTTATCCCCCCTTTTATTAACTTTCTCTTGTATAATAGTAGTCTTCCTTCAACTTTTTCATCTTTGTTAAAGTTCATATGTGGGGCTGGGGATTTGGCTCAGTAGCATAAGTGCCTGCCTGGTAAGAGCAAGGTCGTGAGTTTGATCCCTGGTACCAAAAAAAAAAGAAAAAGAAATAAAGTCCATGTGTGAGATAGAACATGTGATATTTGTTTTTTTGAGTGTTTCTTATTTTCTCAAGATGACGGTCTCCAGTTTTATCCATTTTTATGCAAATCATAGAATTTCATTCTTCTTTATGGCTAAATAATATTTAATTGTGCATATATAACACATTTTCTTTACCCATTCATCTGTTGGTATGCTGGTTTTATGTCTTTTTTAAAAGAGCATAAAACAGAATAAAACCAATCAAAACAAACCAGTATAAGAGATACAGACCTAAAAACATTGCAAAATCAACAACAGTTACCATAATGCCTCTTGATGTCTTTAAAAAGCTTCAGATAACTTCAGACATAGTAAAAATCAAACAGAACAGAATAGAACAGAAACAATAAAAGCAAGACAATGAATGCAATAAATGACTTCAAAACAAGCCAATAGTGAATCCAAAATTGTTACCATAATATATCTTGCTATCTTTGAAATTGTTGCTCCTGCCATCAAATTTGACATAATCAAACAAAACAAAAAAGAATAAAACCCAACCCAACAAAACAATGGGAACAATATAGAACTTCCAAAACAAGACCATAGGGAATCAACAATGGCTGCAGCCCTCAGGAGGAGATCCCCCCCTAGATGCCACACTGTGTACCGCTATCCTCTGAACCCATGATCAGACCACTGGTCCTAGACCTGCAATGTTAGTGAAACACCAAAGCACCACAGGCATCCAATTGCATTTCACCTCCATAGCTATCATCACAATCTGTGTTTCTCTGGATAAGCTGCTCCCTTACAGCTGCGGGGAGGGGCTTTGGGATGGTGCTTCTTGTTTGCCAGCCCACATGCTGGAAGGGGCTGGGGTCTGGCTATTCCAGTCCAGTGGGGCTCCGCACATGGCGCTGCTTCCCGGACTGGGTTTGCTCACTGATGTCTGGTCTCATGTCATGACTAAACAATAAATGCTAGTGAGGAAGTAGAGATTGGGAAGGAAGGAAACGTTCTACACTTTTGGTAGGAACGTAAATTAGTACAACCACCATGGAAATCAGAATGAAAGTTCCTCAAAATCTAACAGTAGTGTTACCAATTTGATTCTGCTATACCACTTCTTAGAATATATCCAAAGAAATTTTAATACTATATTATCATAGAATACTATGAGGCTACCAGCATAGCCATGTTTATTATAGCAGCAAACTATGTTATCTAAAGCAGAATATATAAACTAGAAGTCAGAGGCTAGTTTTTAAAAAATAAATAAATAAATAAATGTTAATCAATAAAAGTTTCTAGCAAACCTTAAAAATACTACTCATTGCTTTTAGTTCAAATGAGAATCTTTATATTATCTTTACCAGACTCTGGAGTCATCTTGGTTTTTGGTCATGTGGTTTCCCTAATTTTGTTCATTATCATTTGATTGTAGAGCACCATATCCTCTATAATCAAATGACAATGAGCAAAACCCAAGGGCTACATTTTAGAAACTACTGACATAAAAATGAAGGATGGGGCAAAAGCTCTGGGGAGAAGCTTTCTATACTGTCTACACCGCCCCATCCAAGTCATCATACATCCAGAGCCTTGATTTAATGGTTTGTAGAATGAGAAAAGTGTACTAATGTTAAAGATCTACTTCAGATTTAAATTTCTATTTTAATCATTTCAAATCATATGTTGATCTTTTTTGAGTCAGACACACTTAAAAGAAAGTTACATATGTCAAAGATTATCCAATGTAGTCGCGAGAAACAAAATTTATCACACGCAATGCACTTTAATTTTAATCATTATCTAGATCTCTAGCGGTCCAGATACCTGAAACCTATTTGATCCTCATTCATGAAAATCAAAAACAGTTAATTTGGTCCTCTTAAATACCTAGTGCCATTTTCTTCTTTCCCTTCCTGATAAGTAACTGAAATAAAATTAATGGATATACAAGTACAAAGATATCATAGGGTTGGGACCTCTGAGTCTGACAAATGGAAAGCTGATTTTGTGTCGGCTGCATGCTATAGACACATCTGGCTTACTTTAGCTCACAATGGAGTAATATGAATTGTGCTAAAAAGCACTATTTGTGCAAATGCAAATAATATTCCATCTGCTCAAGATTTTTTTTCCTTATATAGCTTTTGTTCCAGTGTGGTAAAAGCCTGTTTCTTTACCCTGAAGTGCTCCTGCTGATGAAGAGTGAAGTACATGACAATGAACTAAAATCCATTATCAAACAAATACAGTGAGATTTTCAGCAAGTCATCACAGGGAATGTTGCCTTTTTCTCTGGCATTAAGTTGAAAGCGATTTGTGCTCATGCAAATAAGACAAAGTGGTGGGTTTTTTTTTTTAAAGAAAAAATATATTTATATATATTCCATACACTGTGGTTTGCTTTGTAAATCTTCCATTTTTATCTTTTCTCTTGGCGGGGGAGGGCAACAGCCACGCAGTTTGGCAGTCTTCTTTATTCCCTTACGGTTGAGTCATGATAAGTTCTTCAACAGAAGAATTGAGCTCTGCCTTATGCGTTCTTGAATAACTTACTTGGGATTTGGGAGAACTGCTTTAGTTTAGGGCAAGTTGGAAGAAAAGTTAACTCTTGTGCTGCTGAAAGCAAACACTAAGTTTCAAGAGGGCTGACTTCAGGATTTGCTAATGGTGACAATTAAGAGGTGAATCATCCAGGTTCACTTTTCCAACCCAAATCTAAGAGCTTTGTGACAGTCATATTTGTAAAATGAATAGGCCACCTCTACAGTTTCAGGAAGAAAATGGAAATGAGTGACAACTCCACGGCTGCTACACATGATATCAATAGGCCAAATCCAGAGAACACTAGTATTTGGGAAAAAAATACTTGGCTTTCTTTTTATCCACTTGACCCTGAACTTTCCCCTATGTCTTATTTCCTTACCCTCTCCTGAGATCTATGATTTCTAGTTCAATAAAACAGAGGGAAAAAAAGCAAAGTAACCTTGTTTCTATCTAAGATTAGGGATAAGTGCTGCAGCAGATCATAAATGTGTAAAATAATAAAAACACTTTATACAAAAATTTAAAGCTCATCTTGCAGTATTTGGGGATACTTTATTTATACCCAATAACTTTATTCAATATAGATTGGATTTTAAGTAGCTTGATTAATATTTTCTTCTTTGGGAAATTTGAAGAGTTTTTTTAATGGAACGGTATTAGGGAGAGTTACCTTTGTACAATTTGGATGGTTTATACATTTCAGAGATTACACATTTATTTTTTAGGTTTTAAATTTTATAGTGTTTATTTTCAATTAACATTATTTGTGAGTTTGAAACATAATGATGCACACACAGTGATGCTAAGATACAATAAAATAATAGACACAAAAACACTGGAATTATTAAAAATGAAGTTGTTATAAACATTTAAAGTATTAATGCTGTGAATGCATAATTTACAATTCTGAAGACATTAATTGACTGAAAACAGCATTTGCTTTCTAGAGTACATTGTAAAGATCAGTGAATGATTATTTTCTTGTAACTTACTTTCTGGGACATATATTAAACTATAAGTCACAATCCAAGTAAACATAAAATTAAACACTTAAGTATATGATTATATCATATCAACAGTTTTGCAGTTAAGCTTTCTACAGATACTAACATCTTTACCCAAAGAATTTGAATTCGACAGCTAAAAAGATGATCTAAAATGAATTAATAATTTAGAACCAAAGTCCACTAACCTGCAGCAGTTATCTAGGGATAGTGTTGATAATTATATTTACACTCTTGCAGTGTATTTTAAAGCTACTGAGAATTGTAAAGAGATAAAAATAATATCTTTCCTAATAAGGCCATTTTTTATCAAAGGTGATTTCCTTTTATGCTAAGGCAAGATAACTTTTCAATCTTCCTGACTTCAAAGGGAAACATTATCCCAAATATGTTTTAAACTTTTAACATAAAATCCTTACACATTAAACCATTAATATACGGTTGCTCAGGAAAATGTCTCATTCCATTCACAATAATGTCGGACTTTAATTAGACTCTGGAAAGTAAAGGATTTAAATTCAAATCTGCCCAATGTTAATTATAGAATACTTAATATTGTAGCATGTCCTTTACTAAGTTTCTAGGATATGTCCTATGCTAAATAAAAAAAGAAATTAGCTTTGGGTGACAAAGCAGTGGTTGGCACAGTGTTGCATATATATATATATTGATATGTGCTATATCATCTTAAAGACCTCTCCCAAGATTCAAAGAGGCAAGGTAAGAATTTCTTATCTTTTCAGAGTTTTTTGTCCATGTGGATGAGGAGCTGCCACCTACTCTGAATCTTGAACAGTGTTCAGGCTATTTAGTAGGGAAATGGCTCCTTTTTCTACTTCTCTTACAGTCTCCTTATCCTAGTAGAATGGAGAGTTTGTTCACAGATAGCACCTATTGCTTCTGCCACTATCAGAGTTGTAACAGTCACAGGCTCAATTCACGGACAGTAGGAACTAGACCTAAGAGTGACTGAGAATGAAAACCCAAGAACATACCAGACACTCTGCAGGCCTGTTCAAAGATCTTTGGCAAATTCTTCTTATTTCATTTAGTGAAGATGTACTCCCTTATCTATCAGTCAGTCAACCAATCAAGCAATACATTTTTGTAGACATTCATTATCCTATCAGTTCCATGCACTGGACCCCAAGATGGTGTGCCGAAAGGCAAAAATACGACTAGAATCTGTTCACTTCTGTTTTGCCAATTTTAAGCTGTCTTTGTGAACTGGTCAGTCCAGTCTTTAGACAGCTGTCTTCTCAGCTGTTAAATAATTATCAACCTGCTCTATTTACTCCTGGTGTGGTTCTAGGAATTAAATAAATCAAGTTATGGAGAAAATACTTAAGAAATTTTAGGATGCTAAGTGGACAGTAGCATTAGATTTCATTTTTGTGTAATTAATATTTTTTAACTTTTCAGAGATTTTTAAATAGTTTCAAAATTATAAAACAATTCTACAAAGTACTTTGATTATCAAGTGAACACTATCAACTTTAATTTGGGTGAATATTCAAATGATTTCAAAGTTGTTGTGTTAGAAAAAATATTACATTTTATCTTATTCACTGAATATTTCATTCATTTACATCTTCATTTCAACCAAAGATTTAGAGGATCATCCTGAGTTTCTAGAAGTTAAAACAATCATAATCAAATAGTACCATGTAATTTGTATTTAGACTGAAAGTATTACAAAAAATTCTGTAGTGTACTACTGGATTTCAATGTGGGGCATTTTCTTGGTATGTCATGGCATGTTTTGCATGAATTCTACAAACCTCATTTTCTCAGGAAAAAAAAAAATTGAGAAACTGGGAAAACAAACAATATGTTAGGTTACCCTGCAAGAGTTAAAGCTTAACAATCAACCTGGAGACCTGACAGCCTTGCGGGATCACTGGACAGGAAGCCAAATGCAAAAGCAGAGGACACTGTGAGCTCAAGTGACAGTTCGCCCATCCAGAGGACTGGGTCTCTGGCTTCCTCACCAATCCCAAAGGCAAAATAAGAACATGACATCACTGAAATGTGTGCTATAACACACAGGCAATAAAATTTAATTTTACACACTTCACTCACAGTAGAGGTCTCATGCCAGCAAGCAAAACCAAGCTAGTCCTAACGGATAGTTCTAGTTTGTCTCAAGACCAAAGTGATTTGAAGCAGCAAATGAGGGAGGGAGAGCAGAGCTGCAAGATATTTCCTTTTTTTTTTTTAATCTAAGTATTAGAGACCCATGCAAGATATTTCCTACAAGAAGACGTTGGTACATTAACAAGAAATGATGGTATAGAGGAAAAAGAAACACCAGAAAAATAAAAATGAGGATCCAGAAAAGGCAGATGGGTTAAGCCATTTAAGCATATGGTAGTCTTGAGCCTGGTGTGGTGGTGCACATCTGTAATCCTAGCACTAAGCAGCCTCAAGCAGGAGGATGGCTGTGAGTTCGAGGACAGCCTGGGCTACATAGCAAGTTCACGGCCAGCCTTCACTACATAGTGAGAACCTGTCTAAAAAACAAACAAACAAACAAGCAAAAAAACATCAAAAAAAATATGGTACTCATACACACCTCAAAGGAGTACACTCCTGAAGACTCTTGGAAATGTTTTCATAGTTAATAAATAAATGATTGCTACTCAGACTAGAGAAATTTCCAGGTAGGATTAGGACAGACTTAAAGCATTGATTATCTAGAGTTTAGTCCTTAGGAAGTAAAAGTTTGACTCTGTAGTACAATTCATTTGCCAAGAAACCCAGGTACCTAGATATAATTATAATTTTGCCCCATTTCAAAACAGATAAATTTTTACACCCTCTTAACAAGGAAACCATTTCAGAAATGATGATTGTTTCTCTTCAATTTCTATTTTAGTACCAACTGCTCTTATTTAGTACGTAAGACCATAAGGTTTGTAATCAATACTGTAATCAATAGAATAACAAAGCTCACTGCCTTCAATTTCCTGTTTGGAGTTTGTCTTTCAATTGTTTTGGCATGTTAACCCATGATAGCTATTTTTGAAATAAAATTTAGATTTGTGTACAGACTTTGTTAAACTTTTCTATTTTTTAGCAGCTCACAGTTGATATGTAGCTAAGTAATGAATTTCAAGGTGGGTGCTCATCAGTCAAGAAGACGTAAGATAATTCATTGACATGTCAGAAGAAATTATGAATTTATAAACTCAACATTTAATGACCCCAAATTGGTCAACTTGTCATAAAAGGTTCGTCATTTTGGTTGAGAGAAGTATGTGATTTTAGCAATACACACATTTGACAGTAAAGCCTTCATTCATGACCAAGCTTTCATATTACAGTACATAAATCAGTGTCCTGCAGTACACATGTGAGGCCAAATGTACATAAAGGTATTACTTTAAAGAACAGAGTCTTTATAATATCTGGAGTTAGAGTGGAAGTAGCCAAGAAAATTTTGGAATATTACAGATGTGTGACAGTAGTCTCTTCATGAAGTACTTACAAGAGTGAAATTGGTAAGAGTTGGGACTTTTTTTGAAAAGAGAACTATTCTAGTTTTGTAGATCTTTCTGAGATAGTGTTTGGCATTAGGGTGTTACCCAGAAGATATTTTATTAAAATAAATGAATTTAATGATGATAATAGTGGGGAAAAGGGTTTTGTATAACAAAGGAAATAAAATTATTTTAGCTATTAAAAATAATTATAATTTTGCCTTCTTTTACCAGTTCCTATTTTGTGAATTTTTGTTTTAAATGTATATAAAACGTACACATATGACTGATAATACACAAATATATATAGAGAGAAAGACAGAGACAGAACAAATTATTCTGCCAATTTTTATGGTTCAAAATGACTTGGCCAGGACCTTATCTAAATCAACTTCTAGTAAATGCATTAAGGCTATCATAATTGGCCACTAAAAAGTTGAAGTGGAATGACTGCTGAGAAGTTACCATAATGTTCACTAGGTAATATCTTACTTACTTTACAGATCCTTTCTATTGTATTTACCCGAAATAGGGTAAATAAATATTATAACGTTATCCTACAAATGAGTCATTGACTGGACTGAAACGATAATATTTGTTACCATTGTATTTATCATTCATTGTTACCATTATTTTTGCCAAAATAGTGATAAGATGAGAAAGGTTTATATTCTATAAAAGAGCATAATCTTAAGGGGAAAATATATAAAGATAAATAGACCCAGATAAATACTCAAGAAAGTGTCATAATTCAATGGGTCATATCTAATACAAAAAGTGTATTGGAAAAAAAAGTGTCCCCCTTTATTTAAAAATAGAATCAACATTCTATGTCTTAAATTTAAAAATAAATCTCAGATGGTATGAGCAAAATGTAAGAAAATTATATATATATATATATATATATATATATTTGAATTAATTTTGAGGAATTTAATTTTCATCAAATTTATAATATTGAAATAAGAGAAGAGAATATTTTTCAATATAAAAATATAAAATGATGAAGAGTTCTAAACATCGTAATGCTAAAAGACCAACAATCAGTGAATATGACAGAGATAATATGTTAATAATTGTTCTCATAGTTCAATAAGTAAAAGACAAATACACCAATAAGCAAATTGGAAAAAAAAAGATAGGAAAAGATGATTCACCAAAGACATTACAATCCCAATAAACAACTAGCAAAAATGTCATAGCAATAAATAAAACTTTCATTTAAAAAAATTAATCAAAATACAATATCTTGTTTGGTTTATCATTGAAATGCTCAGTGCTGATAGAATTCATGGAAACTGACACTCAAACTTTTTGTAGAAATTGAATTTTCAATTATTACATTGAAAAAGTTTTGAAAAATAATCTTTTCTACTTAGGAGTGAGAAGCATAGTCTCTCATTTTGTTTGTTAGAGTAAAAAGTACTGGAGGTCTTCTACAGTTTAATATTGAACCCCAAATGCCATTTTTTCCAAAAGAGTTTGTATTGCCTTCTTTTATTTTTTTAATTTTTATTTTTATTAGCACATGTTTTATTTACTTTTTATTTTTATTAGTACGTTTGTAGCAAATAATAATTATATTCAATGTGGGGGAGTTAACGCATGTAATACATTTTAATTCTAACCTTTTAAGAATATTTAGAGTTGTTAACACTTATCTAGAGAATAAAATTGTTTCTGACAATTCCTTCTCTGAACGACTCATTGATACATAGATGAAGAAGAAAGTGTGGAGCTCATATCTGTACACTACAAATCATGTAAGAGCTAATGTATAACAATAACAAAAAGCAGTTTTATTTTAGTTCTGGTGTAGAAACCATACCAATGAAAGTACAAAATAGAGCCATCTCTGTCTCTGTCTTCATCTCCGTCTCCATCTCCGTCTCTCTGTCTGTCTCACTCCGTCTCTGTCTCTTTAATCTGTCTTTATAGTTGTCTCTGTCTTTGTCTATCTCTATATCTCTGTATCTGTCTACATATTTACTTATTATCTATTTATCAGATCTAAAATGCATAACTCATAAAGTAGTCTTACACACAAAGTGTTAATTACCCCTATGTGCTTATATACTCATAAGCCAACCATTCTCATGCATGATCATTTTCAAACTTCCCAACAAACCCCAAGTAAGCTGTAGTCATCCCCCTTTTTCATAAGTGAACAAAATGCAGTTCAACCGAAGTAATGTACTTCGGCAGAATAAAGTAACTATGCAGTTCCACAACCAAATTTCAAATCTAATTTTGTTAGATTTTCACAACTCTTCTCAGGTAATTTACAGAGACTAATTTGAAGAATTAAATGATAAATTAATTAACAGCAGTCTAGCAGGAAAATCAAACTATAGTTTTTGAGGAATAGAATGTAAGTGCTATACTTGCCAAACTTTATTTTGTGCTGTTTTTTCTAATCCTGAATTAACCAGATAATTTGATTCCTTTTCTAGTCTTGAGAGTTTTTTTCCCCTATCCAACCACTACTAGAAGTGTAGGAAGCTGGGTCTACATGATGTCAAACACGGAGATACCTTAAATTAGCAAAAGGAACGATGTCTCACGTTGCATGCAGGCACTAAGCTTGTGTAGACAGCTGAGACGAAATGATTTGGTAACTGTCTTCCATATTTTTTGGCTCACATCACCACTGCCAAGGTCAAAATCGGACGTCTAAGTATAGTTAAGTATTTTATGAACAGAAGATTAGCATATTATGACCCAAGTAATTGATTGATCTTAAACTCTTTAGTCTTTTTGAGACATTTGACAACACCTCCATTGCTAGAGAATTTCAGTTTGTAAATTTCTAAAACAGTTTATTTGGAAAGTATCGTAAGATATATAAAAACACACTGAAAACTTTAGCAATAGGCACTAGATATATAGTTAGTGTTTTTCACTCAGTTTTTTCAAGGAACACAGACTTTGTCATTTAACTTGTCCAGGTGGTGAAATGACCTGTGAAAGGGCATTTGAAAATAGCTGTGGACAGATCTGAAAATGATATTTTCCTTTGCTACCTAGCAGCAGCATCTTTAGAATCATTTATATTCCCTTTGAGACACATCGCTAGGTTTTATTTGCTTGGTATTATTTTTAAATATCAACTCTAAAATACAATACATATACTTACAACCTTTGTTCAAAAGATTGCTCTCAAAAAGGAATAAAATGCAAACTAAAATTCAGAGATGAAAGGGAAAAAAAAAAAAAAGAAAATATGTCTCCCTTCTCCACCCCACTTTCCTAAGACTTTCGCTCTCATCTTACACATACGGATGAGGAAAAGCGCAAATAGTCCTTTGCAATTTTGTTTGTAATAGTAACTTACACTACCAAGATGTCCTGTTAAATGCCTCACTTAGTTATAGGCAAGGCTCGTATCAGAACATTATGAAGAAGAATCTTAACAGAATCTGATTGAACATACTTTATGTCCAGAGTTAGGTTAAAATATTGTTTGAATAATACAACCATCCTCTTTGCACACAATGTAACTGGCTTTTAAAAAGAAATATTGAAATTTTATAAAATAGTTTAGAAGTTTTCTAAACCTTTTTTCAGAATGAACTACAGTTGACTTGATTTGCAACAGAATGTTTTGATAGTTCTTTTGACACCATGAAAATGAGAAGGCAGAGTGTCATCAAAGGTAATGTTTCATCCTGTCTTTAAAAAATATGTTACCTGATACTTTCTAGAAAGATGGTAATCATAATTGAACAAAAAAACAAAAATTAACAGAAATTAATATGTGATAAGTGGAAGAATTCAGTGATTGAGAACTTTGGACTTCAAAACCTTCTGGAAATAAAAACTTTTCCCCTGTCCTTAAGACAAGAGGTCAAGTATTCATTGGCCAATAAAAATTCCCCTTCACCTAGAAAACACCCTTTGAAATCCAATTAACTCTTTCGAATAGACAACCATCATTTTCTATTTTATCAAAAAGTTAAATTTCCCATTCTGTGCTCCAATAAAAGTTAAGTTGTTTTGATCTGATAATTGTAAGATGTATGTATGTATCTTAATTTGTAAGTTTTTAATGCTAAAGCTCAAGGCTGTTCAGATATAACAGCAGTGCTGGAAATGAGGTACAAAATGCTGGAATTCAAATTAACCAATAAATATATTTTAATATATATCAGCAGGACTCTAGAGGATTCCATTAATGTTGAAAAATAGAAAGGATTTAGGTTAATTTGGTAAGAAGGCAGGTCAGAACGTTTACAACAGTGGTATAGAATTGTATAGAGATGCAAAATTTTTCAAGAGAGCAGAATTTTTTCAAAAACGCTGACTCTAGCTGTCACAGTCCTGCCTTGGCTAAATCCAGTGGAGAGATAGGAGGACTTTCTAATTTGCTTTCCCTCTATTTTAATAATAGCTGTGCATAAGTAATTTATGAAAGGCCAACCAGGCAGTGGGCAACAGAAAATTAAACTCATTTTATCTGAAAGCAGGTGGATTTCTATATATCATTAGCATGCATAGAATTCTCACAATGTTATTTCTCATACTGATGGAATGTAACCAAATAATATATGAGTTTTTTGCTTATGCACGAGTGAAATTTTTAGATAAAAGTGCCAGCCCCAATGGCAATTTTCTGCAAAACGAAAACTAATTCTGTGAAGCTTCTTATTACTGGAAAGACTCATTTGGCTTGCATTAGAGACTGACATAAGTGACTTTAGGATTTTACTAACAGATTAGATGAGATGTGCCACATACTGTAATATCATTAGAGAATGTAACAGCACTGGAACGCTTTGGGGCACTTATTAAGGGTACCAGCACAAGTAAATTGTTTTCCTTTATGACACAGGCTTTTGAAAAATTTTTTTCTCTGATTAGAATGCTTTATTTTTATAGGGTTTTTTTTCCTGACATTTAAAACAACTTTTACTTTATGCTCCCCCAAAACTGCACACAAATGATGTTTTGCATGATTCAGCTTAGTGTTACTAAATGCATTATCTATGCCTTATTTCGTGAATATCACCTAGGCAGAGGGTAGATATGTATTAAGAAAACAGCTTACACAATACTAAAGTCACAATTCTTCTAACAGAATAATATCCTAACTTACAGCAAAGACCAATTTTCATGGCTCTAAGAAATTTTTCTATTAGTACCTTTCACTAACTCAATATTTGTATAGGTTCTACTCTCCACTTCTAACAAAATGTGAAGGTCGGATCATTAAAACTGGTTTTTATAATATGAATACTTTTACTGTTCTGTTTAACTGCCACCTTAAAACTCATTCAAGTACATGAAATACTACAGTTCTTTTTATTTTAATGTATCTTCCCTTATCAGAAATTATACATCAAGCAAAAAAATTCTTGCTAAGGTCAGCAAAAATATGGAATGTAGATGGAAATGTTTATCAATTTATAAGAAACTAAAGGAAAAGAGAAGTATTCAGGGATAATTGCATGATCAATATTTTTCCTTTTCTAAATTATCCTTTCCTAAGTTTTTAACTCTTCATAGGTGTAGCAAAAGGTTAATTTTTCTTTCTTTCCATTTAAAAAATCCTTTTACATGTCATCAGAAAATTGTTAAAAATAGTTTAAAAATCAATATACATGGTTACACAGAGAACTCTGGACACAGGAATACATTTAGGGAGATGTTATTCAGTGTCCAAATCTATTGAACGGTGAGGTGGAGTCAGCCTTAAATACAATGGAGACTGAATCCCACCTCTGTTATTTTACTGTCCACCTGACTGTAGACAGATGACTTCCCTTCTTTGAGTTTTTATTTCTTCATCTATAAAATGGGATACTGATAACTCGATCCTCCACAGCTCTCTGTGAAGATGACCAAGTGAATCATCTTGCTGTTCATATTCTATTTATCTCTACAGAGGAAAGAAAAGCTAATGAAAACAGAAAGCGATCTAACAGGTTGAAAATTATTTGAGACCAATTCTGATGCATGTCCTAGATTTCTGTAGGAAAGGGATCAAGATTGCATCAGTAAACTACATGTGAAAATAACCTATGAGGCATCTTTCCTTGAAGAATAATGAGTTATAGACCCTAGAGTATGGGAATATTTAAAGTTAGGCATCTCCACGCTCAAAATCATCTCATCTGAGAACTTGGCTGGGCACAGTTACTCATAGTCATCTCTGTACGGTCCTAATTCTGTTTTTATTAGCACATTTATCATGCTGCTCTGGTATTATTCATTCCAATCTCACCCTCACATCTAGAACTTTTTGAAGGTGAGAACTTCATATTTTCAACGTTGTAATTTCAGCAGCCAGAATATTTCTTGATACATAGAAGTCACCAAGCAGTTAGCTGAGGGTATAGCTCAGCAGCACAGCGCCTGTCTGGCAAGTGTGAGTTCGATTCTTTTTTTTTTTTTTTTTTTTTTTGGTAACAGGGATCAAATTCACAACCATGCACTTGCAAGGCAGGCACTCCTGCCGCTGAGCTAAATCTTGACACCAAAACAAAAAACGTATCTTTGAACTTTGCACACGCTTGAAAGTGTTTGAGATCTGAAAAGGAAAACAAACATACAAAATAACTTTAGAAATATATTAATAAGTGTTTGACTATAAGATACAGTCCCATTAATGCCTACTTCATTGCATGTCAATTTTAATAGTCATTAAAGTTTCATTACATTAAAATTGTGCAGTATTTCTTTTCATCACAACAATGTCTGAGAATGCACAACAGTTATCAAATAATCATAGTCTGTCTTGAACACGCTGTACTGAGCTAAACAATTTTGGATGTGAAAGTATTAAAATTCTTTCAAATTACTTTTATAGAAAAAATATAATTAATCTGGGATCTCAGTGCATTTTGATGTGATGCTATTTGCAGCCTGTAAAGTGGGGGTACCCAGGTCCTTGGAAGTCTTAAACAGCGTGGTAATGGTGGGCCAGAATTTAAACAGCCTGGCTGAAGCATGGTGAGACTAATCAAGAAAAGCTTCTTACTGGAGGTTTCCCTGATCTTCACTATAAAGGTGGGGAGAGAGATGGTTTGGAGAAGGGGAGTTATACCTCACCAGAACTAATCTTATAAGTAAGCAAAGTCAGAGATTGGGAATATGTTCTGGGGTGCTAGACATGACCCCATCACTCACTGCACTCTCACCCTCCAAAACAACTTTTCCAATGTGCTTTCTGAGACCTGTAATTTCACCACTAAAGAATAATTTTATTATCTAAAACATATGTTAGCTAGGTTATGTAGACATATGCCTGAAAGATACAATCCTTCAAACAGTGTAACATGGCCTAGACCATATTGTTTAAGGTTAAATTTTTCTTTCCTGAACTTAAAACTGAGAAGAAAGAAGTAAGGTCAATAGGGATATGATTAGAAAGGAGTGGTAACCCAAATACCAGGAACCAAAACTGTCAGAGGTCTCATAGAGATTGCATTGGAGACAGCTTGCATTCCTGGTCAGAGTCACAGAAAAACAGAAATTATACTGAACCATCTGCAGGAGACGGGCCAGTTGTATTTGGACAGAAACCAGTGAGGGAACATCATTGTCAAATGAGAATGGAGAATTACCTGCGGCTGAAAGGGAAACAGAAACATAACCATGAGAAGAAGCCATATTCTTATGGATCCACAGCAAGAGAGAAAAAAATAGATTTATCCTACACATATACTAGCAGTAGGACTGCTAATCTCAGCATATCTGTAGGTAGTTGCTTTATATATTTAATTTGAAGACTTTACATACTCCAACAAGTAGCTCAACTAAAATGTTCCCTAGGAGAGACCCAGAAATATTTAGTGGTCACTATGAAATGTCAAACATGTGTAAAATTTAAGGTTTGTGATATCTGTTATAATAATCCAAACTCAGGTAAAGTGCCCTAATAAGATACCACAATTTTATGGAAATTTAGTTTAATTTAATAAATAATATGTGCATGATAATGCCAGGGACAATAAGTAATAAAAATATCTGTCTTAGAAAACCCAGGAGGGGTTGAAAGGAAGGTAGGGGAATGAGGAATAAAAGACTTAAAATTTATTGTGTATAGACACAAATTCCCTGTGATGAATGTGATTAGTATGTATCCCTAAAATGTACCAACAGTCATTTTCTTTGAAAAAAAGAAAGAAAATCTAGAGA
This sequence comes from Hydrochoerus hydrochaeris, assembly GCA_004027455.1. NCBI lineage: Eukaryota > Metazoa > Chordata > Mammalia > Rodentia > Hydrochaeridae > Hydrochoerus > Hydrochoerus hydrochaeris. Next base: position 12,000 of record PVLA01006106.1, on the reverse strand, counting down.
ACCCATGGAAAAATGCAGATCTCACTGTTAAAGGAGAGTAGATCAAGAGTTCATAGCATATCTTTGAAGCAATAACTGTTTCTTAACTAATACCTAAATTGGTTTTACTGTTACTTTCAAAATGGAAATCTATATAATAATTAGGTTTTTTTTACTTCATTGTTTTGTGTTATCTATCCTTTGTTTTTCTTGAGTAAAATGCTTGAAATCCAAGATAATATCAATGACTACCCCGTACCACAGCAATCCATTTCCTAATTCCTTTTTCCTGTTCTTACAATAAAACACTCAATCTTATACCTATAATATTCAAACAATTTCAGCTCAGTCAAATTAAGGAAAGCACAGAATTATTATGCTACAGTTCATCTTTATATCCTAATTTGAGGAGGAGTCTAATTATTGATCTTCAAAAGTCTTTTAGGAAAATTATGAAAATTAGTTAATATGTACTTTAGGAAGCTTCATCAAGGGTCTTATTTAAAATAAACCATTCCATCCTTTCAAAACCAGGGAACAAAAAAAGAATGATATTTTTCTCAAAGTATGACTGCCGCAAGGGTTTCTCACATTGATTCATTGCTTATAGATAAAAACAACTTAAGCTGATTTTTCTTGTTTATAGAGTAAGTGTAAAATGTTCCACCAAAATAGGTAATGACATTTTTGTGTCCATAAATGTGCATGTAAGCCCAATTATGTATTTGTTGTCATTTAAACATCACCACCATTATTGAGACAGAAGTGCCAGTACTAATTCTTGCTGTCACATTTTCCAAAAATGAAAATAAGGCTTTTAAGTAAAATGCTAAGGTTTTCAATGTGAATTATTCATTCTTTGCATGGCCTTAGCAGAACACCCTTGGCAAAATAGCTAAACAAAAGCCTACCAGGGTTCTGGTTTCTAATCTGGTTAAGAAATACATTACAGGATTTTTCTTTTAACTTCACAGTTAATGGAAAAGTTTTCCTTTCCTGAAACTCAGCCAAGAGTTCAAGAAAGCTTCTCTAACTGCCTCAGCTTCCATCTAATTGAAGTGCCATGAGCAGACCTTGAAAACAGTGGCATTAGTCACACAGCTAAACAAACTACCTTTGATGGTCGCAGCCAACCAATCAGAAGCGCTCCCCTGATGATCTTTGCGGGAATAGCAATCCATTAATAATAACTGAAGCAATGATCTTTCATGCCACCTCCCTTTCATGCAGGACCACTCCACTAGTAATCTCTTAGGGGAACTATTAGCTACTTCAGTGTCCTTCAGAGAGGGCACTCTGCCTGTTTCAACATTTATTTCCACTGTAACTTTTTTTTTCTCTCCCACAGAAGTGCCTTTTAGAAATTAAAATAACTCTTGCTGCGATTCTAACAGGTATGGGGGGGTGTAAAGAAAAGAAGAAATGGGTGGGAAAATGAATGGAGAAGAAAAATATCTTTTTTTCAAACTTAACTCTGAATTTCAAAGTTTTCAAAGATGAGAAATGCAGAAGTAATATCTAACAGTGGTTCATTTTCACTACACTTTGTCCTGAAAGAAACTAAATTTATGTATCTCTAAAAAGTACAAGCTAAATACAAATAAAGTTTTGCAGAATATTCTTACTCCTGACCTTTGCATATATATGTTAGACGCATGAGTATGTGAGGGAAGTCAGAGGTCATCCAAACTGTACTCCCAGCTTCCCACAATGCCATGAGTTCTACACTGTGGTCAAGGTTCTACTCATCTTCTCATGTCCAGTGACCAGTACTCAACAAAGTGAGAGTGGTGGCCCTTCCTGTAATCCCACCACTCAGGAGGCTGAGGCAGGAGATTTGCCAGAAATTCAAAGCCAGCTTGGGTTCTAGGGTAAGTTCAAGGCCAGCCTGGATTGCATAACAAGACCCTCTCAAAAACCAAAAGGAGAAAAAAGAAGTGCTCAACGAATGTTTTGTGAATAAATTCTCTCCTGTGAGGGGACAAATCAGAACAAATCATCCACAATCTTTCTAAATATTCTATAGCCTGAAAAGTAACTGCTTTTCATCACCAGGGTGAACATTACTATATTTCAATTCCATGTTTCACATTTACAAATTTCTCTCATAAGATCTACTATATTTTCTGGAGTATATTTAAATCAACTCACACAGACTCTTGGCAATGAAAATAATAATTTGGCAAATACTTCTCATAGGTAAAATGTGCAGAATACCTCATGTGGTGAAAATTCTACCCTCTACCTCTGTCCCCAAAATTTGCTGGATAATTGGTTGGTTTTTAAAAATAACGACCTCATATCTACAAAAGAGTTGAGCAATTCCTAATTTTCCACATCACTAGCACATCTAATACACTGAATAAATAACCAAAGACTATTAAAGAAGTGTCAATGTTGCATATCTTTAATCATTAAATACATCCATACTCAAAGACTGGATTGGCGATTAGTTTGCACAATAAGGTGAAAATTTGAATTATTAACAACATTTCTCCCACCTAAGAACCTTATTTGACCCCAGAACTCTTCTCATTGATCAAAATTATGCATTATTTTCAGGGAAGGAAGGATGCCATAAAAGTATGAAGAGTTTAAAGGCAAACAACCAGGCCTTATTTTCTGGTTTTCATAACAAGATCTTAGTACCAATGACTTAAAAATTATTTTTATGATGGAAATTCTCAAATAAACACAAAAACAGATAAATCTAATGAGTTTCAATGTATGTGCCACCCAGTCTTAATCTTTAACTCAAAGCCAACCTTGATTTACCTAGACCTGATACTCCTGCCCCCAGCTTTGGAAGCAAATCTCAGACATCATATCATTCCATTCACATCATTCAATATATATCTCAAAAAAAAAACCCAAAAACATGCTTTTTTGTGGTTCTTTCTACACCAGTCTATTTGTTATAAAGCATGTATTGGTTGGGAAAGACTCATTTTTTAAAATAAGACCACAAAATTATCACATTTAAGCACTGGATTCCTTAATATCATCAAATATAAAGTCATTCACATTTCTCTTACTGCCTCAGAATGAAACACCTAGGTTTTTCCTGCAAAACCTGAATTTAAAGTATTTAAAAATCTAATCTCTGAAGGACTCAGCATGTAAAGTTTATCCATTTGGAAAAAAAAAAAAAACCTGGAAAGAGACAAGGTAAGAGATAACCATCTCACCACAAAGGCTAGTGTGACGCTGAGTAGAACAAGGATGGAAAAAGATGGGGGGAAGAGATTACAGGCTGGCTGCCTTCTTGCTGAGTCCTCACTTAGGTTGGGGTGGAGAGAGGGAGGGAAGACCGGAAAGTCTCTGCTGCTCTCTCTCTCTCCTGCTGGTCTGCCTTTTTTTTCCCACAGTTTGGCTATGTATAGCAGGCTGTCTTTGAACTTGCTAACTTACCCAAGCTGGTCTGGCACTTTCAAACCTGCTGCCTCAGGCTGCCTACTGCTGAGACTGTAAGTATTCACCACCTTGCATGGCTCTTCTTGTCTTCTCATATGGACATGAATCCTATCACAATATCAGGGTCCCACGCTTTAACTGCAGTTAACTTTATTTTCTTACTCCAAATGCAGACACCCGGGTGGTTAAGACTTTAGTTTATGAGTTTGGGGTGGGAGATGAGGGACATGTACGCTTGGTCTGTTAGGATGAGTGTCATCTAAGCCTTCCAAGATCTGAATGCAGACCTGAATTAATGACAAGTTTAATTCCTGCCTCTTGGTAACATGAAAGCTAAAAACAAGTATTACTTTAGCTGGTAGTAAAATAACCCAGGTTTTTAACATACGTGGGTTTGTGGCCTATATATCTATTATCAATCCATTTGTTTTCCTAAATTGACAAGACTGACCAAACTTGGAAAATCCTGCCTAACATCCAACCACACACCCCTTCTCCAAAAGTTGTGCTCTTACTTGGTGCTCCTAAATAAAAGCACTATCACCTCTGAAAATGGCTCCTTTGAGCATCATAGGAAAGAAAATTTCTGGAATTCTTTGATTTCCTAATTTTAAATTCTATAAAGTGCCCCGATGGCAGGGAACTATGAAAATTAACAATAATAGCTATATTGATAAGTTTAAGACATTGCACTAAACTTATTTAATTTCTATTATAGCCCTTCAAGTGGCTGCCATTATCCTTAACTCATAGATGAGAAACCAAAGACCCAAAAGTACACAAAGACACCTAAGTACAAAAGCCAAGAAACAGAGTCAGTCAGGTGTATCAGTCATTTGAGCCTACACATATAAACACTGAATCTCTTTCTTGGTAATTAAAAAATTCTGCTCAGGCATATGGTCTCCAAAAGTGACATTTCCTTGAACTCTTAGCTCTTCATATTTCCATCTTCTACCATCAGTTTAAACCTCAAAGTATAGAATGAGAACAAAAGATGCTTAAAAATAAATTCTTCAGAACGCTAACCCACATTGGTGCTTCACTATTTTTTAAACTACAATAAGCTTCATATTTATTATCAAACTGCTTTTTCAAGCTACAAGTGCAGAATTTGACCTAGTATTCATAACCAAGGTTTCTGTAATTCCAAGTCAGAATTATGAAAGAAAATTATGAGACAATGGTCGATAATATTAAAAATACTCCATATTTACAGGAGATTTTTTCAAGTGACTTACTATGATGTCTATTCATTGGAAGAAAGCTTTTGAAAAGACAAGTATATAAAGAAGTTATCCTGCAGCGAACAGAACAAAGCCCATTAATGACAATGATGTGAACATTCAAGGAATTATTAAAAGAACCTTTCACTTTGAGGGAAAATTAATTTACCCAGAATTTAGTGCAATTGTTGAAACAGGAAAATCAGGGAGGTAGGGCAGCAGATCCTGTGGCCAAAGTTTTGCCAAAAGCCTTAGCAGTTGGAAGAAGTCAGAATTCTGCTTTTCTCTTTCTGGTTTTGTCAAAAAGCACTCGAGGTATATACACTAGTAACTCTTAAAAGCATGTTTTTTTTTTTTCCTCTCAGAACTTAAAATAATTAATAGGTCTATAGACTTTGATCTCTGGTTTATATCCATATATTTTAAAACACATTTCCTGAATTCTATATAAAATTGTTTTATCTTCGCCAGTTTTTCTTTTTTTCTTTTTACATATTTAAATATTTAATGCCTTACAGATGAGGGGTAGATATTTATCAAGGTCATTTCTTTGAAGCAGAGGGATGGCCTCTCTTAATGGCTACCTTCACTGGGTAGACATTTTGTTCAGGAAATTAGCCTCATAGTCTTGGTTGTACAAAGATTCTTCTTTCTCTAAACTGACTACCAAGCCAGCAAGGAATAACACTAAGAACCAAGGATACTGGAAATGTACCCTGGCCTCAAATTTCAGCGTGAAAAGGTCAAGAAATAGACTCAGGTGAATCAGTCATCGGAGTCCACACTCAAAAATACTAAATCTCTCTCTTAGTAATTAAGAAAAAAGTCTTCTCAAGCATATGATTCCAAAAGCCACATTTCCTTGAACTCTTGACTCTTCATATTTTTAATCTAATCTTCTTTCCCATAAAAATAAAAAGAGCTTAAAGTTCAAGGAACATTTTATCTCCGTAGTTAGGGATAAATTTCCATTCTCTCTGTTTGTCAATCTATAATTAAATTTGTCTCTACTGCCCCAGAGAAGACAGACAGTAAAAAAGTCAAAATAAATTTTTAAAAAACTAACTCATTCTCAGTTTTTGAACTTCAGAATGTTCATGCCCCATCACTATGCATGATGATTTACCAAATTTTTAAAAAATGATTTTCATGTAAGATACAACCTACTGAATGGATGGAGTTGTTTGTCTAACATTCTCTTTAAACCACAAACACTGTTAATTCAGGGAAAAAACGGTAGACTACGGAAGTCAGGGAACATTGACACTAGCTATACTGGAGAAGTAGCACTTCTTTCTGGTGGACAGGTTGACTTCAAATGTAAACAAATTTGCATTCTAATTCAAGAGCCAAGCTAAGCAAAGAGCACAGGCAATATATTGAAGATTCAGCAGTGACTATATGGGTTTACTGTCAGACAGGGAATTCAGGAAGATCATGACATTTCGTGGTGACTTTTTTCATTATCTTTGCTGTATCACAGAGGGAAAGCAGCTCTTTAACAAAGGAAAACAGCTCTCACTTACAGGGAGAATTTAACAACATTATTCTGAGAATTTACCCTTAATCCTTTACCTTAGGTAAATAATCTAGCCACTCTGTAATGGTGAGAGGCTGAGGCAGGAGGATCCTAAATTCAAGCCCAGGCTGGGCAACTCAACAAGACTGTTTCAAAAGAAAGAAAAGAAGAAAAAAGAAAAGAAAAGAAAAGAAAAGAAAAGAAAAGAAAAGAAAAGAAAAGAAAAGAAAAGAAAAGAAAAGGGATGGGGATGTATTTAAGAATTGAGACCATCCTAGTTCAACTCCCAGTATCTCAAAGAAAAAATAAAAGTGACCATGTGCTCTCATCAAATCATGTGTGCTGCCTGCTTCTAGATGAGATTCTTTTCTCCATCATGCTTCCAAGTCTTTACATTTCAAGCTTCCTTCTCTCACGAAATGACTTAGCCATAACTTTTGATGTGAAATCTTCCTAACACCACCAGTCCCTGAAACCCTGCCCCTCATTCACTATAAGAGATATGCATAATCTAATTAACAGTACCACATGACTTAGGACACTATTGTTCTTCCAGCATATACAACATCCTCTTCATCTTTTGGTTGTTAGTTCCAAGCCCAGTGCCTGACATACGCTGACTACTCAACTAAAGTTTCCTTCACAGGAGGTGGGAAAGGAGGAATGAATTTTCTTTATAAGTACATAAATGACCTCAATTAGGCATATTAGAAGCTATAACAGTAAATATAAGAGGAGATAAAGAAAGTACAGAGGTTGTTTTTTCCAGCCAAGCAGTATAAATTGTGATCGTAGAACTTTTATCTTGTAAGTATTCTTAATTCCATTTTACAACCTCAACCTCTGAGACTCCTGGTCCCCTCCTGAGGTCCTTGCTGCTGTGAGCATCTCACCTAGACTGTCCTGCCCCGGACTGGATCTTACGCACCACAGCATTTCCTGTTCCTTCTCCCACCATGCTAGCTGGGCGTTACAGTGCATGTCTAGTTCTAGCACTCAAGAGGCAGAAGCAGGAGGATCAAAGTGAGTTCAAAGCCACCTGGACTACATAGTGAGCTCAAGGCCAGCCTGAACTACATAATGAGTTGTTTCGAAACAACAACAACAACGACAACAACAAAAAAGCCAGATATACCAAGCTAGTATCTGTTAGCGCACTGTTTTCTGCCAGCAAATCCAAAATTTGGGTATGTGGAGATATGTGTTTCCTGGTGTGTTTCATTGATTCAAAATTTTTGAAATACATGAAAAGGGCTTTCCCTGTCAAATTTGAGATACATTTTATGCAAAAATCTCCCTCCTGTAAAGTCATAGTGCATAGTAATACAATACAGTATTTCCCAAAGTAACATAATCATGAAACTTTTTTTTAAAAATTCACCTGTTAATGTTCCATAGGATCTCCGTTCTACAGAACATACCCAAAGGCACCTGGTAAGGAAGAGTAATTGTAAGTGATGTGTTTGAATGACAGTCTTTTTAATACAACAGCATGATACTTTGATAGGAATTTCAGGTGCTTGCTTGTGATGTTGCTCTTAAGCAAATAGTCTCTAAGGAGTGCTCCAAATCATGACATGATACAGGATATTTTTTCAGTGCTTATTAATGGTCATATCATGTAGTACACATGATCACATATCTTTTTCCAGTCTATCTGAAAAGCAGTCTTCATGAGATAGTTATAGTCTTACCAATTTTTAAAATGAAGAACATAAACTCAGAGTTTACATGGGAAGCCCAAAATTATGCGGTTAAAAAATGATAACTCAGCCCACCTCTCTGGTAAGCAGCCATGGCTCAGACAAGTGGCGGCCACTCCAGGGAGAGAACCACTCAGCTCTCCTGAAATCCACGCCATGTTGGAACTGAGGGCGCTATGAAACCAAGCAACCAGCCCATCTCCCTGGTAAGCAGCTGTGAACCTACAGGGACAGGGGCTGAGAATCAAACATTCCCTCTACCATTAGCAATTGGGAGCCAGAAGCCTGAGCATCTCTTGGGAGGCTAACCATATGCAATATAGCAAATAGGGGGCATTTCCTTCTACCAACTCTTTGAAGGCAAACACTGTTATCACTGTTTTGCTTTGTTCTGATTAATTGTATTGCACTGTTCAATATTCTGTTTTGATAAGTTCTATAATGTTCTGTATTTCCTTTGATTTTTCTATACCTGATTGAAAGAACAACTATTGTGAAGATAACAAGATACACTGTAGTACCTATTACTGTTATCCCAGTAACCTGTTGTGACATTCTGTACCAATTTCACTGTACTGTCTCAGTTGGCTATGTTCTGTCTCATTCTGTTGTATTTCACTACCTTCAAAATTAAAAAAAAAAGAAAAGAGAAAATGATGACTCATATCTAGTTTGTGTGTGTGTGTGTGTGTGTGTGTGTGTGTGTGCATGATGCATGGTGCTGGAGATTAAACTCAGGGCTTTCATACTGAGTATATTCTATCCCTTTTTCTATTTTTTGAAACAAATTCTCATTAAATTGTCAAGTTTCCCAGAGTGGGCTTGAACTTTGAGACCTCCAGAATGCTGGGATCCAAACCTAGTCTTATAGTACTAAATTTCATATTGTACCAACATCTTTATGTTACCTGAATTTGTAGGTCAGTATTTTTCGAAGTTTGGTCCAAGAATGCTTGTTGAAAAATTAGATTTACTAAATCAAAGTACTAGGGATTGGATTAGGAACATGTTTGAAATCAGGGGTGTTGCATTAAGCTGTATCCACAGACCTTTTGTTAAGTCAGGGTTTGAGATAGGGTGGGCTCAAACTCTTGATCCTACTGCCTCAGCCTACCAGAGTACTAGGACTAAGGCATTCACTATTGTGCCCAGCTTGGAATAGATGTATTCTAACAAGTTCCTCAGCTGGTTATTATCCACACTAAAGTTTGAAGACCATAATTTATATGTGTATTATTTTTATCACACTGTTCTGCCATCCTCCAAATAATTAATTCAACATCATACTATAATGCTGACTCTTACCTTTCTGTACTATCAAGACCAGCACACTAAGGCTTTCATCCCATAATTACTTCACCTGTTCCTAGAGAGGTCCTCTATGTAACACAACTCAGCATACTTTGAAGACAAATTAGATGGCAAAGAAATGGTCTCTCATTGAATGCATTTTTCTTCATGTTAATGGGTAAAACTCACCACTTCTAATGGTAATCTTAGTGAAATAACTTATGTCCTTATTTGGCAAAAATTTGAAAGCAAACGATATCTAGTGAATTTTTTTGGTTATTTCCCCCAAAAAAGGGAGGGGGGTTGATATTATTTGGCTAATATTCTAAAAAAGATTTCACTTTTTTAAAAGTTGATGTTCAGGATATATTAGTACTTTTTTCTTCACTATTTACCTAGACAAACCAGTTGTCTTTTCTGTGAAATGGTCAGCCATTCAGAACAAAAAGTCCAAATAATCATCTTTCTTCTTTTAGTTAGATTGTATAAAATACTTTCAAATGATGTAGTGAAGTGTTCTGATCAATCATAGCAAATATTAAAGATCCACTAGAGCCAGGCATTGTGGTACACACCTACAATCCCAGCACTTGGGAGACTGAGGCAGGAGGATTGCCATGTTTGAGGCCAGCCTGGGCTACAAAGTAAGTTCAAGGCCAGCCTAAACTGCATAGCAAAACCTTGTCTAAGTCAAAGCAAAACAAAACAAAACAACCAATAATGCAGTTAGCCAAGCTGGCAGAGTGGTAAGCAGCAGAAAAAAACCCCTGAATATTGCTGTCCAGATGCTGGAATACAGAAAACATGAGCAATACAAAAAGGGAAGTGGGTGCCTTTTATGCAAGAAGGACCTGAAGTGTGAATTGAAGTCCATTGAGAGAGTGAAGAGAGAAACTTCACTGAAGTTCAATGAAGCAGAAGAGGTAGCCAATGGCACCTTCTCCCTGAGATAGGACTCCCTGCATGAGAGGAGAGGTTCAAATCTGTGGACACTGGGTAACTTCTGGTGACCAGAGAGGCCTCCACAGAGAGATGCAGTAGTGTAGAAGAGCAGTGGATGAGAACTACACTACCTATTGGCCATGATTGATGCTACCATTATTGCTGATGGTACCACTTTAGCCAAAAGTGACACACTTGTCCTAAACAGCTATTCTTCCTGGTATTTCAAGACTGAGATTCACTAAGGGTCATAGAAAATACTGTGGACAGTGCCAAAGGACCAGTGCCTGGACCAAACAGGTGTAAAGTTCTCATTCCCAACAAATTGAGGACATAGGATCTCGCAACAAACTCAAAACTCAAACACCAGTTACACTTAAAAGATACCTCAGAGAAGTAGTCATTTCCTAAAGGTTCTAAATACCACTAACAAAGCAATACACCATAGACAATTTACAAGCATCACCCCAGGAATTAAACTAAAAAGAAAAAAAAAGAAAAGAAAATGAGAAGACATTTAACAAGATACACCCTGGCCGGGACCCAGTGAGACGTCCCAAATTGATTCCCTGCGCCTAGCACACACTGACTGGGTGATCGCCCCTGAAGTTTGGCTGGCCCGGTAGGGAGGGGCAGGCATACGCAGCCTGCTTACACCTCAGTGACAAGAGCAGGCGGGAAAGGGCGGAGCTCCCTTGCCAATGTGCTTCAGAGGAAACGGAAGAAACGTGGCCAACAGGGAAGGGGCTGGGACCTGCACTGTAACCTGTGTGGAGGAAGCCAGTGCCATGACAGGAGAGAGAGGCAGGAGGAGGCCCCCAGCCCAGAACCATGAGAGCCCTGATCCAGGAGAGGGAAAAACGAGACTGAGGGCGGCAAACACGCAACATCAGACATGGCTTCAACGGACATTAAGAGATATCTTGGGACCTTGTAGATGAGCTTAAAACTGAAATATCAAATCAGGTAAAGCAGGATATGAGTAGAGTAATAAAAGAAATGCTCTCAGGAAGTATCTCCAAGGATGATACAGACGAAAGAAAGGAGGAACACAAAAAAAGGAGAGAAACATTTGATAAAGAATATAAAGAAAATATAGAATACATGAAGCAGATTCAAAGAGACTACCAGGAAATTAAAAACTCTATTGAAAGCCGGCAAAATGCCTTAAAAGAAACTAAGGATAGACTATCAAAACTTGAAGACAAGTTTGCATTGTGTGATCATGAAAGGAAAGATCTCTCAAAAATAACAAGGAAACAGGCAGTAACAATACAAAGGCTAGAAGATGACAAGAGAATCTACAATTTAAGAATAAGAAATGTGAATGAAGAAGCAGGAATACATACAGGTGAATTACAAAGGCTATTTATGGAAATAATTAAGGAAAACTTCCCAACATGGGAAAAGAAAATGACATTCGGTTGTGTGAGGCATACAGAACTCCAGCCACCTACAACCAAAACAGAGCTACACTCAGACATATAATAATCAAGATACCAGAAATTCAATATAAAAACAGCATATTAAAAGCCATCAGAGAAAAGAAACAGATTACCTATAAAGGTAAGCCCATCAGGATCATGGCAGACTTCTCCTCACAGACCATCATATCAAAATGAGCTTGGAGCAAAGTATTCCAAGCCCAGAAAGAAAATAACCTCCAGCCCAGATTGATGTATCCTGCAAAACTGTCACTAGAAATTAATGGAGAAACAAGATGCTTCCATGACAAAGAGGAACTGGGGGAGTTTGTGACCACCAATCCAACCCTGCAGAGAATGCTGAAGGACATTCTAGAGAGAGAGAAAAAAAAATACCAGGATTTTAGGAACAGTGGCAGAAAGGCCTCAGTGAGTGGGGCAGGCAGTAGAATGAAGGAGAAAACTAAACAAAGGCAGAAAAGTAGCATAGCAGAAATGAGGCA